>OX030949.1:52095048-52195048 GCA_943735915.1 Pherbina coryleti | reverse complement strand
TGATCTGATTTTCCAACATATTTATTGGCATATTCCAAAAGAAGTTTCACATTCTTGCTAGATATAAAGGGCTTCTTTTGAGGAACACACGCTTTATACTGAACTAAAGGAAAGAAATACCGAAAGGTTTGGAGACTTACGGCAACGCTTTCATTTTTGCCAATATCATCGACAATTTTTATAGCATTTATTTTGGGGTTTTCCTTAACCATACGTTCAATTTTCCGCTCCAAATGTTTGTCGTAGATTTTTTTAGTCCTCTTCCTGGTGAAGTCTGGTACAATCCGGCTTGTATAATGTTTTCAATCATATATTGAACTTAAGAACGAGGTCGGGAAATAGTTTTCGTTATCTCTCCGAAAGTTTTCCCCTCATTATGCAATGAAACGACCAACTTTTTTATGTCCACTGGAATTTTCTTATGACTGTTACTCATGTTTTTTTTTTTCAAGGGCATGAATGACACATTAAAAATTTGTAAAATTAGAAGAATTAGCGTAAATTTTTCTAAAAAAATAACGGAACTTAAGAAAAACTAGGGGAAATGCACGTAGGTTGAGACGGCACGTAAGTTGAGACAGTTAAGTATTTTCATTTGTTTACATTTAGGGCTTTGTTGTTCATACACTTCAGTAGTTGTGTTATTGTAGGAAACTTTTTATAATAGAAAGACGTGTTTATTCTCACTCCGTGTATCTATATCTATATCTATCTATACTATTATATAAAAGGGTTCTCTCATATTTTTATCATTCAATCACGGGGTAACCGCTGAACCGATTTTAATAATTCTTTCACTATTCAATTGCTATAATAAGCGACCCTGCTGCTGGGTACTACGTTTTTGGTAAATCTTTTTATTTAATTATTTAAAAATTTATGCATTTTAATCCATGCTGCCATTGTATGTACATATAAGCAGCACAAAATAACAGCAAACAATAGCTTAAGCTCTTTGTTGAGAGAGAGAGGTGAGATTCTAAAACTCACCGCGCTGGTCTCTTGAGTGGATAGTTGCACTCAGTTAATTCCTGCTGCAGTGTAGCCATAAGTCCAATATATCGTATTTATTCGCGTGTCACTCTTTTTATTTCAATATCTACTGAGTTAAATAATCCAATAAATAGATTGAGATAAATTTTACAGAATTTTAGAATAAAACTGAACACAAAAAAATGATCTAGCCAATAAAAGTCATTAATTTTAATTAATTAATTTTGTTATGAACTGTTAAAACATTTTCTATAGAATTTTTTACAGCGCATGTTCGCCAGCTGATAATAAATAACAAGAGCGTCTAAAAGTATGTGCGAAGAGAAATATTTCTTTTAACGCACGTTTGCCACCTGCGTATTTAAGAAAGCTTTCTATATCAGAGAAATGTTTCTCAAAAATGTATGCTCAAAAGCTTTTCCCTGTATCACTTTTACATCGGTCAAAAATTTAAAGCAATTTCTACAGTTCTTGACCAAAGAGCGACGAAGAGAAAGGGAGAAAAATTTACGATACACTTGATTCGTACTGCCAAGTTTTTTTAACTCGAAAATTGCTTTCAATTTCAAATAATAAGAGAACTACTAAAAATATTGTATATCAAGATGTATTCTCAAATTAAATAAAATTAACTTAACATACTTCAGTCTTGAGTCTTCATTTAAAATATCTTTTCATATCATATTTATACTTCCAAGCAACGCTGGGAACGGGTATGCTAGTTTTGTATAGAACGTTGTCAAAAATTTTGCAGAAAAATTGAAAAACGTATTAAGTTTACATGGAAAAAGTGAAGTGTTTTTTCCTCTAAATAAAGGTGAATAAAACATTTGTTCTACAGTTTTACTTCTACAACAATATTCCGGTTTAATTTCGAACTTTCGGGGTCATTGGGGTTGGAATATGCGTCATGTCAAAATGGCTTCGATGAACGTAGGTTGAGACACTTTTAGGCACGTAGGTTGAGACACTCTGTGGAATTTTTAGATGCTGCATATTTTGGAGAATAAACTTTAGAAATGTTACATTTAAGACATTTTATGTTCGAAATGACATCGGAATAGTATCAGAAGTAGGTGTTGTGTGTATGTTATATTGGATTTTAAAGATTTTTTTTTTCAATTTATCAATATTTTTTGACAGTGAAAATGGCACGTAATCGCAAACCAAGAAAAACAGACCATGGTGTTAGTGATTTCGATCCTCTGCTTAATGCAATCAAATTGATTAAAACTGAAGGTATGAGTATTCGGTGAGCTGCTATGGCCTACTCGATCGACAAAACTAGTCTATCGCGTTATGTGAAGAAATTCGATGCAGAAGTTCCAGATATTTTGAAATTATCGGACGAACAAGTAATCATTGGCCGTATTGCTACTTCACATGCCAAAACTGTGACTCAGATGCCGCCTTGGCCGACAAAAATTAATGAAGCCGTCTAATATTTTCTATATTACCTTACTTTTATTTCATTTTTTCCATTTTTTTTTTACTTATATTCATAATTTTTCATTACAAAAACCTATAGAATAAATAATTAGACAATAAATATTTGAAATTTAAGGGTTTCATTTATTATAACATTTTTTTTTTTAATTTTTGAATGTCTTAACTTACGTGCCAAATATTCAGGGTGTCAAAAATCGAGCGTTGCGAAAATTGACCGAAAAATTTTTAATGTTGAACCGAATCAATTTTTGCAACGCCTAAAGTGTAGGTGTTACAATACCTTTCCAAAAGTATACAGCTTTACGCTTCAACTTCTCAGAGTTGAAAATGGCGACAAAAAAAAGAAAACCCGTCTCAACCTACGTGCCTCTCCCCTATATACAACTAAGAAACGGAGAGCGCTCTCTTGGCGTACGGGCAATTAATTAAGTTTCTTTTCAGAAGTATGATCGGCTGTCAATTTTTTATAATAAAAGTAAAAGTAGGACAACTTTTGTTTTTTTCTTTATACAAAGGAAGTAAATTTAAATCTTTTAAATAAAACTTATTTTGCTTTATTCGATTGAATATTTTTCGTCATACAGTCAAATTACTGTTAAGACTTATTGTGTACGAACAATTGTTTGAGACAGTGTATTTACAGTCGCATCTAATTGAAGAAGAGAGAGAAATCGTCTGACCCGAAATCAAAACAAAAATTACTGACACATCAAGTGTTTCAGTAAAAACCCGTTTATTTGGAGAGCAAAAAATATCGAGTTGTGGCCAAGAATGATAGAAACAAGATTATGCGTTCCGCAGTACCGTTATATAATGACCTCCTTCTCGACTGAGTGCATGACGTCACACAGTACTTCTGCTTGACTAAAACGTATGCAAATGTGCGATCTCTTAGGCAAATTGACGAAATTGAAAATAAATTCTTTCGAAAAAGTAAAGTAAAAATATCTACTCTTTTGTATAAAAATATGAAAATTTTCTTATACTAAATATATAAATATTTTAAAACTTTCAAGATTTTTATCTCCCAAATATTATTCTAAATTCTGACAATATCGCTTATGACGTCACACAGTGTAACCAGTGCGGACAAAAATAGCTTACGAAAAAAAGTCATAAATTTATAAATCTAAATATGCACAATAATAATAAGATAAGAGGACTTTGCGATATCTTTTCAATTACGGTCATGCCACTCTTTAAAAGTTGACTTGAAAAGATGATGAAGTTCTTCTTTTTACAATTTGACACTGTATATATCTTAATAAGGCGTAAATTTTAGTATAAAAAATATGCAATAAAATTCATTTATATATATATTATGTGTTTTAGCAAAAATTCTTTAATTAAAAGCAAACGTAAAAAATTTTTCTATTACTAAGGACAGGTTTTAGAAATCTAAAAAAACCAAAACTTTGAAAAGCAATAACAAAAAAACAGCATTTTTTTTTTTTTTTTAGTTTCAGTATGTCATATATCAACATTTTTTCAATACGTATCCAAAATTTGGTTTGCCGACATTCAATAATAAAGACTTTACGCCCACTTTTCTGAATAATCTTTTGTGGAAAATAAGCAATTTTATATGAAAAAATAAAATCAAATTTTCTCAAACTTAAAAAAAAAATTAATTTGTTGTTTATACTGGAAAATAAGTTATATGGGAGGGGGGCGTGCTAGTCGGCCGATTTGGTTAATTTTCACACCAGCTATTTATAACTACAAAATAACTATGTGTAGTAAATTTAAGTGATCTAGGGTAATTTTATGTGTGAATATACCTGATTACCGATTTCAGTTATAAGGGAGGTAGTCATATTAGTGAACCAATTTAGTTCATTTTCACACCAGCTGTTTATAACTCTAAACGAAATTTTGTGGATATAATTCTTTCATCGTAGAACTCATTTTCACAAAATTTCATGATTCTAGGATAACTTCTTCTATTTTTGTCCACTCGCTATATGGGCTCGTTACACTGTGCGTCATCTCTCTCATTTGCGGAACGCGTACGTAATCTTGTTTCTATCATTCTTGAGTTTTGGCAAGGAATAGTAGACTCTTGTGCTCATCACAATACTTTCACAGTTCTTCACACTCATACCGTCAAACCACGAAGAAAAAACATATGTACAGTTTGAGAAAACAGTGTGAAAAAAGCAAAAAGACTTAAATTAGCTCTACCGGAATAACTAGAAGGATTTCTTAACAGACACTTCTTAATTAATAAACTTTTCCTAAATCACACACACACACACACACGTAAACATACGAATAAGTTACGAGGTTGAACTGTTTTGGAAAATTTCCGATAATCTTCGATTCTTATGCATGGCAGTTACTTCTTTTCAGGATATAAAATATGAGTAAAGGAATTAAAATCGTATAGAAAATACTAAAACGGAAACCAAAGTGCTTCAGCCAAAAGTTTAAAGCCCACATGGTTGGCTAAGCTGTACGCTACAAAACTCTCGAAGTTATGCTTGAACAACGTAAGGATTTAAGCAAGTTATAGCTACGAAAAAATAAAAGGAAATAACAGCCAAAATAAGAATAAAGTGTTGCTAAACTTTTGTATATATTTTTTTTTTCAATTTAGTTTCACGCCTTACTCAAGCTCGCTCAACAAGCACTGAACACAGACACACACAGTGTGAGTGTGTTTGTGTGCCTGTGTATAGTGAGCAGGATAGGTATAAGATTGCCACTGAAATATAAATGAAAGTCATAAATTATTTACACTCACCTGTGATATTAAAAATCAGCGTAGAAACTTTTCCAATATGAGAGTGTGTTTGTGCAGTTACTGACTGCAACAACAATAAAAATAATAACAACAACAGCAACAACAAAACCAACGCTAGCAGTCCCAAAAGCTTCAATGATATTTTCAACACACGCACTCAGCTGTTTCGAATATAACATATTTTGGGCAAAATCGAGTTAAGGTGCTCAGCTGAAACCTTGAATAGTTCGTTTTGCCTTGGCTACGCACACACACACACTCACAAACGCTCATACGTGCAAAATTGTTGCGAAAACTTTTGCCACAACTCTCAACCATTCACTTTTAATATAAAAAAAAAAATGGCAAAAACCCTTACAAAATACTATTTGTTGCGCACACTTATTTACCCTGATGCTGAAACGATTATTTAAGGCAATAACTTTGCCAAGAAAAAAAGTTATTAACTTTGACTGTAAATACATAAATTTTATATGCTATCAAACATAAACAAGCTGGGTAGTTTCCGTCGTCAATGGGCGGAGTTCGTTGAGATGCAGGTAAAAACTTTTTAATAATCGGCATATTTAAAAAACTCTTGTTTCTAGACTATTGAATTAAGTATTTTCTGACCGGTTTGTTTGGCAGCCAACATGACGGCCTATTTTAAAAAAGTATTTCTTTGTGTCGGATTGTTAAAATTTTTTGGGGATTCCGGTATTTTTTGCCAACAGGTATGTTAGCAGCATGGACAATAAAATTACATTAAATTTTAAAAACACGTAAAAACATTGCATTTTTCTCTAAATGAAGTTTTTTAAATGGCAACCACTTTATCTTCGAAATCACTTATTACACGGTTCGACAAAATCAAAATTCTTGATGCACCCATGACAAATTCGAATACATTCTGAAAATAGACGTTTAAAAAAAGTACATGTGTCTCGTCATTTTCCTCCAGCACGTCAGTTTTTTTTTAAATCGATTTTTAAAGTTTTTTATGATTCAGGTTTTTTTTTATGATCACATCTGACGCTTTTAAATAATAAAGTAAGGCCACAAGTTAGAAATCCCCACATATCTTTTAATCTATATGAAACACTTTTTTTACTTAGAGGGCCCTGATAATAAAATTAAAAAACATATATTTTCGCCGCTTGACACAAGGTGGGAAGTTCTAATTATTTCTGATTTTAGTTTTATTAATAATTATTTCTGAAAAATTACGTTCTACATTTGCTGTTGCTACAAGAATCGATAATACAGCATAAACTAGTTTTCTAAGTAATGACAAGTAATGAAAGACTTCGGAACTATCTCCACGTTTCTGATTAAAAATTGGTTTGTTTGTCCGTTTTTTTTTTTTGTTTTAAATGTATGCACTTGCTCGATTTTCGTAATTTTTTGTCAACAGATATATATCACGAACGCGGAGGTCCTTTTTAAAAAAAGTGGGCGATATTCGACAAAGGGGCGTGTCACTATAAGAAAAACACTGTATTTCAGTTAATATTGACACTAGGTAACTGAAATTTACAGTAAAAATACTGGGGTAGGCAGAATTATTACAAATTACAGTCAATAAAGTGGGAGATATTTGACAAAGGGGTGTGGTCATATTAGAAAAATACTGTATTTCGAATAGTATTGACACTAGGGTACTGAAATTTAGTACAAGGGTAGACACAATTTTTAAAAATTGCTGTAAAGAAAGTGGGCAATATTAGAAACAGACTTTATATCGAATAATATCGACACTAGGGTGCTGAAATTGAGTACATGCAGAGTTATTACAAATTACAATCAATAAAGTGGGAGTTATTTAACAAAGGGGTGTGGCAATATTAGAAACACACTATATATCGAATAATATTGACACTACACTAAGGGAAATAACGCATATTAGCATTATCCACGCCTGAGTATAAATTTTATTCAAATATTTACGTGGATAAATCAAATGTTTTCCCTACAACTCGTTTTTTCCCGTATTTGAATTTTATTTATACCACACACGTACACACATATTTCATACAAGCAAGCAGCAACAGCATCGCACACTTACACACATACTCCGACAAGCAGCAACAGCATCGCACTTTGTTCCTGAGTTTATTTCTTGCATTTGCAGTTCTTACAGTTCTCATTTAGTTATTGTTGCAAGAGCAATATATTATGCATGTTTGGCAAAGAAATTAAATTATGTAGGGTGGAGTGGCAACTCGGTATTTTCAAGAATATCTTGGACCGGTTGTCATTTACCTGCATAATTTGCTTCTGCCTAAACATATTTTGTACATTACTTTTTCGTTCTCTAATTTATACTATGTTTGACAGTTGGTGCAATATTAGTGCACCAACTGTCAAAAATAGTATAAATTAGAGAACGAAAAAAGTGAAGCGATAATAAATTATACAGGCAATGGCATTTGATGAACGCAATAAGAAGAAAATAATACCATAAAACCATTAATAACATATTCAATTTAAATATGTTTTTTTTTAAATTCAATATTTTTATTCAAATTTTCTTTAAATGCGATAGTTTATTTTCAAATAGTAAATATTTGAAAGATATTTTAAAAACATTCGTGCATGATTTTAATATATTTTTTATTAATTCTGTTTAAATATTTAAATATTTAATTAAATTAAAAAAGTATTCAAATAAATTTTAAATATTTACGTAGTCGATTTATTCAAATGCGTTATTGGTGCAAAAATGACTCGCTTTTTGGATAAATTAAAAAAGTTTTTGGATAAATTTAATATTTTTTTCCCTTAGTGTAGAGTGCTGAAATTTAGTACATGGGTAGGCATAGTTATTAAAAATTACGGTCAAAAAAGTGGGCGTTATTTACCAATGGGGTGTGGCAATATTAAAAAAACTCTGTATGTCGAATAATATTGACACTATGGTACTGAAATTTAGTACATGGGTAGGCACAGTTACTACAAATTACGGTCAATAAAGTGGGCGTTATTTGACAAAGGGGTGTGGACATATTATAAAAACACTGTATCTCGAATAGTATCTCAAACACTAGGGTACTGTAATTTAGTACAGGTGTAGACACAATTTTTAAAAATTACTGTAAATAAAGTGGGCGTTGTTAAACAAAGAGGTGTGGCAATATTAGAAACACACTATATATCGAATAATATTGACACTAGGGTACTGAAATTTAGTACATGGGTAGGCACAGTTACTACAAATTACGGTCAAAAAAGTGGGCGTTCTTTAACAGAGGAGTGTGGCACTGTTATAAAAATACTATATCTACTATATTTAATATGGACACTAGGGTACTAATATTTGGAATGCAGGTGGGTGGGTAGGTAGAATCATTACAAAAGTGAGCGGGATTGTACATAGGGTGTGGCACTTTAAGGAAAGTACTATATATCGGTTAATATTGATACTTGGGAACTGAAATTTGACAAAGGGCTAGGTAGAATCATTATAAAATACGGAAAATAAAGTGGGCGGGATTAGAGAAAGGGCGTGGCACTCTAATATAAATTGTAAAGAGACAGAAATGGAAAATACCCAACAAACTTTCAGGAATTAATAAAACAAATTTTTTAAGAACAAAGTGTCATGTTTGAACTTTTACTCAAGAATACTATTACATAAAATTTTTCATATTCTCTAAAAAGGAAGAAATAACAACTTTTTAACAAAAAAAAAGACTTCAAAATCACTACAAAGTAAGAAATAATTTTATATAACTTTGCCCATTCATTTCTTGGTCAAATTTTAAAAGTTAGTTATATGTAAAGGGTGATTTTTTTGAGGTTATGATTTTCATGCATTAGTATTTGACAGATCACGTGGGATTTCAGACATGGTGTCAAAGAGAAAGATGCTCAGTATGCTTTGACATTTCATCATGAATAGACTTACTAACGAGCAACGCTTGCAAATCATTGAATTTTATTACCAAAATCAGTGTTCGAAAATCCGCTTTTTTATCGACAAATTTTGTTCAGCGA
The DNA here is from genome assembly GCA_943735915.1 of Pherbina coryleti. Taxonomy (NCBI): domain Eukaryota; kingdom Metazoa; phylum Arthropoda; class Insecta; order Diptera; family Sciomyzidae; genus Pherbina; species Pherbina coryleti. The sequence continues at coordinate 52,185,885 of OX030949.1, read as the reverse complement.
TGAGGCTCATTTCTGGTTGAATGGCTACGTAAATAAGCAAAATTGCCGCATTTGGAGTGAAGAGCAACCAGAAGCCGTTCAAGAACTGGCCATGCATCCCGAAAAATGCACTGTTTGGTGTGGTTTGTACGCTGGTGGAATCATTGGACCGTATTTTTTCAAAGATGCTGTTGGACGCAACGTTACGGTGAATGGTGATCGCTATCGTTCGATGCTAACAAACTTTTTGTTGCCAAAAATGGAAGAACTGAACTTGGTTGACATGTGGTTTCAACAAGATGGCGCTACATGCCACACATCTCGCGATTCTATGGCCATTTTGAGGGAAAACTTCGGAGAACAATTAATCTCAAGAAATGGACCGGTAAGTTGGCCACCAAGATCATGCGATTTGACGCCTTTAGACTATTTTTTGTGGGGCTACGTCAAGTCTAAAGTCTACAGAAATAAGCCAGCAACTATTCCAGCTTTGGAAGACAACATTTCCGAAGAAATTCGGGCTATTCCGGCCGAAATGCTCGAAAAAGTTGCCCAAAATTGGACTTTCCGAATGGACCACCTAAGACGCAGCCGCGGTCAACATTTAAATGAAATTATCTTCAAAAAGTAAATGTCATGGACCAATCTAACGTTTCAAATAAAGAACCGATGAGATTTTGCAAATTTTATGCGTTTTTTTTTAAAAAAAAGTTATCAGGCACTTAAAAAATCACTCTTTAGTATAATATTGGAAATCTTATCATTTTCATTTTTTCTATTTTCTTTTATTATCATCAATATATTAATTGCTTTATGAACATAAAAGCTTTGAAGTCGGCGCTAATCTTTGACACACAATCATGATCTTTTACCATCCCTGCACTATTTTAAACTTTTTTATTTGATGCTATGCTGCCTTGGCGACTCTGTAGTAATTTTAAAAGCTTTGTACACATAAACATTCTTACTATATTGGTTAAGGTGAGCTTGTTAAGCTCATATTGAATATGACATAGTGTGTAACAGCTACACAAATAATGCATGAAACACATTGGCTACATTCAGCGTACTCAACAATTGCCAACTGAAAGAAAAAAAATCGCTAAAAAGCTTTTATATTCATAAAGTTAGTAATATTTTTATGATAATAAAACAAAATAGAAAATGAAAATGATAAGATTTCCAATATTATAATACACATAAATAACTTTTAAAATTTGACCAAGAAATTAATGGGAAAAGTTATTTAAAATTATTTTTTACTTTGTAGTGATTTTAAAGTTTTTCTAAATAAATAAATTTTCTAAAAAATCAAGGAAGCGATCCCTCTGTGCGGAATAGTGATGATTTCGGTAAGAAGCATGGTTAAAATTGTACTGAATTGACAGTATAATTTTTCTATTCAAATTTTTTTTTTCGAATCAATCGGCTGATAAATGTCAAAGTTATTTATTGTTTACATACCAACATAAAATATTGCGCATACTGCACATATTGGAATGAAAGAAAATTTTTTCGTTCAGAAATTCAGACATTCATTCACTTAGAATGGTCCAGTTTTTATAAATCGAAGTATTTTAAAAAGCCCATATCCTTCAAAAGATGTCATACAAAACGTCGAGATTTTCAAGTCAATCCGACAAATTGTAAATTAATTTATTTTGAATACACACAATAAATGCCAGAAACTTTTATTCGTTATCATTTTAGTATAGATTGGATCATACTTAGTTTCACTTTTTTCAAAACCTTTTTTAAGCAGTTAGTATCTGCTTTACAAATTGTCATTTTCGCCCACTGTAACATAACATTTTCGCCGCTCTTGTTATTTCTGGCCGTGTTTCGAGCGCCATCTTTCCCAAAATAAAACACTAGAAATTTATAGAAGAAACCAAACTATTTTTGCCAATATTATCAACATAAATAAGTTCAAGTTATTGCACACATCTTGCGCGCAGCTATAACCTTGAAACTATTTAGCATAGCGCATAAAATCATAAATATTTAACACTTCGAAGCAGTGAGCGAACTATTAAGTCTGTAAGTGGGTATTTTATGAGAAACGAGTTCCGTGTGAAACCGAGCCCAGCTAAAGTTTTTTTTTTTTTTATAGACTTAGTGCTCTTTATTATAGCCAATAAAAATGAAATAAAAAAAATATGATATATCAACGAAAGTTGGGGATTTTTCAAGATTGATGCTTGTATGAAATGCAGTAAATATTTTAACAATATTCCGTGGAGTACCGAATGACAATATTTTGCTGCAATGTTGCATGTCAACAACATCTTTGCAGTTTTTTTTTATTTTTTTTTTTTATTTCTTAGCTACTAGTGCTTCTCTTTATTGGCCATAAATTTGCGGATTAAATCTAACATATTCGCGCAGTCAAAACTTTGCTAATTTAACGATCAAGAAGTGGTCAACATACGAAATACATCAGTTGGTCAACAGTTGGCTAGTTGGCATAGCATAGCGATGCTATCAAAGTCTTGCATATATTATAATTTGTTTGTTTTATAACTAGAATTTATACAATAGATGGTAACACGCACAGCTGGCGACATGTTTTAATGTTTTTAAAGGTATGGAAACAAGGAAAAAATAAAAAAAAAACAGAGCGAAAGACTGGTCGTAGCAACTTTCAATTATAATGCTCTTATCTTGGAGCTTACCCACACATATATTAGAGTGCTTAGGTATGAAGGAATAACGTGACCAATACACACGAAAGCAGACACCATTGTTAAAGAGTTGAATTTATGGCGTCTTTTAGGATAGACCAGTTGCAATTTTTTATTTGAATTTTTAATATTGTTGTCATGCATGTGATAAGATTTATATTGTCTCGGTTTAATAGAGAACTAGAACCACTATAAATAAAAATATGGAGTAACTATGTTGTAGTTATGCAGTTCTTGAGGTTACACACTAAAAACTAAATTCTCCACTTGAATATTATTCTGACTTAAAACTATTTCAAAACTAAACTTCTGTATAAACTGAATTAAATTAACATTTTTTAAAGGTTAGAGCTTGAAATGTTTTTTTATATTTTTATATTTATTTTTATATATATTATATTTTTTTTTTATATTTTAACAGCAGAGCTAAGAATTACCAGTTAAGAGTTATTTAAGAAGAATGTTTCGCTTGTTGTTATGCATATGACAACATTTAACTTATCGCTAAGGCTGGGATTTCGCTGATATTTCATCATGTTCGACTGTTATATACACATTTTTTTTTAAGATACAAAAACGGCGTTGATAGTTCCCAGGATTTAAAGCGAGACGTTTTTGGGGTCGCTTATACAGTGGCCAATTGGTTAAAACGAAAGCAAAAGTGTATTGATCATATTGGAGAATTATTAACCACCGTATTTTCACTGATTAACCACCGTATTTTCATTGTAAGGTGCAAAACTTAAAAGGCAGCCTTCGTTTATGTGATTTTTGTATCATACAAGTATTACCCTGGATGTCACGCGCATGTGCCCGTAGCCTGTGGTAATTGAGCGAAAAAGTTGTCACATTCTCCCTTCTCAGTTTATCGATTATAATCTGATCAATTATAATCGACAATTATAATAAGACGGACAGTAGAAAGCCGGGTAAACTCTTTTCGTATTTAAAGTATTTTATTATTTTCTTTTGACGTTCATTAGTAGATACCAAGGGCGTCCACAGGGGGGTGCAGGGGGGCACTTGCCCCCCTCAACTGAAAAATTTTATATATTTTTATTTCCTATGTGTATATGTTACATTCTTGTTTATATGTTACAAAGTTTTAAACTCTTACGTTCTGATTTCTTATACTATGTTTACATTACCTCGAAACTACACAGTTAACTTTGAAACTGGATACTTAACTGCATAGTTTCCCATACAAAATCTTAACTATCTCGCAAAGCAGTTAAGTTGAAACTGCGACCTAAACCATCTCATTTTGCTATGCAACACTGTGTTTTCATCAAGAACAAAAGGAAATTAAAAAATGACAAGGAAATGTCACATAAACACAGCAAAACAATATTTGAGAACAATTCTTTTTCTTTTGATTATTCGGTCAAAGACCACCAGTTTAGAAAACACTTCCTGCTGATGATGAACAAAAACTACTACAAGGCTTTTATCACATATATTGTAATATTTTTAATTTTTTTTTTTGCATGAAAATTAAATTTTCAATATGTCTCAAAATTATGTGAATCAACGAAAAATTAACGTCAAATAATGACAAAGTTAACTACGCTACTGGCAGTGTAAACACCAGAAACAGTTACCAAACTATTATAGCCAAACTGCATAGTTAAATGTGTAATGTAAACATGATATTAGGTGGTACGAAACTTAGTTTTATCTGACTTTTTGTTAAGATTTCATTAACTACTTATGTGCATTGTTCATATAGCAAATTTGAATAGCGCTACGACACGCTCCGTTACGTTTGCATAACCAGCCCTGAGTAACGATCAACAACCGATTTTGTTCTCTAATTATCGTCTGTTGTGCAACTTTAGTTTTTATTAATTGTGTTGTATATGTGGAGTCTAAATATTATTTAAGAAATCAACAAGAAGTTCTTTGATGTGTGAATGGCAAAGTGTATCAATACTTTGTTCCTACCAAAAGTTGCGAGGCGGCCCGCAACCTTTGTTAAAAACAATAATGATAATTTTAAACAAAGTGTCAACGCACTTTGCCAAAGGGAGCTAGAGAAGTGTCGGTTTCAAAAAAGCCACTAAGTCGTGTCTGAGTCCGTTGTCTAGTCGTCTAAGTCTAACGATGTCTGAGTCCTTATCTAACTACACTCAAAGTGAGAGCAAAAATAACTTACTCTCACCGAGTATTAGTTTACTTGAAATGAGAATTAAATCATTCTCATCCCAAGTCTAGCTACTGTTAATTTTACTAATCAAAATATAATCTGTTCTTAACAATTATATAAATTGTATTAAAATATATAATAAATAAAAAATATATAATAAAATAAAAAATACCAAAAATAGACATAAGTAATACACAAAATAATTTTTAATACATAACTGTATGATCAAAAATAAGTAGCGATTAAAAATAAATAAAGAAAAAACTTACGAGAAATAATACATAATATACTATAAATAAAAAAAAAATATATAATAAATAATAATAATGAATAAAAATAAAAATTAAACAGATAATTTACTATCTGAAATAAAAAATTGTTTGAATAAATATTAACAAAAACCTAGCTCATCTAAAAAAGAGAATGAAGTTTAATGAATAAAATGTTGGATATTAGGATTTTCCCATTGCTAAGTGGGAGCTTAACAATAGGAACGAAGGAAGCCGAAAAAATATAAAAAGATATTCAACCCGATGAAAATAGTGGAAAACGACCTATTACCTAATGGCTGGTTAAAGCCTTGTGGGCACGTGTGTTTCCTTTAAGAATTCTTTTCGCTTACCACCAATTAAGCTCATCAGAAGGATTTAAAAATAAAAATTATTTTACCGACCCTCTATAGACTGAATGTTACACATCCGAAAAAAATAAGACTAATCAAAAGAAATTTTTAAAATTATAATAAACATTCATGTCTAATTAAGGTACTATTACCGTCTTGAATGCTAAAAATTAACATATATTCAACAATTGTTTTGTTCACTTTCTTTATTATATATGGCTATCAAACGTTTTTTACAGTATTAAACAGTTCTTGAAGATTACGAGAAAATTTTTTTATTTTTATTTCCTATTAATTGTACATTTAATATAGGGCGCTCAAATTTTCTTCTTAAAAAAACACTGCTGCTAAAAAATTGGCGGATATTTGAAAATGTTTTTCAAAAATCGCTTTTATATATTTTTTTTTTTTGTGGTCAAATTGTGGTAAACCATCACACAGGATATAAAAACAAACACAATGCTGCAAAAAGTATTAATAACGGGCTAGTAGATCCGGAGATTAACTGTCCGCCAATTAAAAAAACCTAAGCTCGAGAAAAATGCTTGTAAAGTTTTTTTTACACCTGCGAGCCGAGAGTGCGCTTCAATTGAGTCGTTATATCTCGGCACTGGCTTCGAATTTCGATTTAATATTTTAGACAGTTATTATTGAAGGTATAAAGAATCTAAAAATGTAAAAAACAAAAATTCATTTTGTTAAATTTTCAGACGGTAATATTACCTTAAAAAACATTAAGCATGTTGATCTGTTCATAACTGAACTAGCATTCAAGAAAAACGAATATAAAAAAATTTTTAAAATACAAACACAAGATAATCATGCACTCTTTTTATAAATTATACACACACACACACACATTCATACGAACAAAAGAAAAAATCAAAAAAGCTATTTTAAATGATAATAAAATAAAATAAATACCTTGAAAATATCTTTTTCAGTCTGCCCGGATCTTTAACTATATCTTAAAACGAACGACAATTATTTTAAATATTTTGAAATACATTTAATAAATGTAAATATGGTTTTGTAAACCAAAGTTCGTTATACTGGAAGTTAAATTAAAAAATATAAATTTTCATATAATAACAGTGTATACAAAGTTTGCACAGAAAATCTCAGGCAATAAATTTTCAAAGGTAACATTCCAGTCTCATTTTCATAAACTCGAACACCAATACATACCTTTGTCCCCCCTCGACAAATTCCTGCGGACGACCATGGATTAAGGTATGATTTGTTTGTCATAATCAACTGTTTGTTATTGTTATCGGGAAGTATAAACATGACAAAAAAAAGTGTTAAAAGAAGAATTATTAATTTTCTATCTCTAATTGAATATAAATAAAAACTTATAACTTGACAATTAGTGATGTCGACAATATATTTTGCACAAAGTACTTAGTACCCAATAATGTATTTGGCTCATATAGCTCGTGCTTATTTCTACGGCACTGCTTTCTAATTTTGTCTACTTTGAACCAAATTTTTATATATTTTTAGTTATGAGTACAAATAAGTAGTCGAATTACGCTTTTTGCGTTAAGTCATTATATTTATTTATTTATCAAGTAATCTATCTCAAATATCTCAAATGTTGCATCACTATTTCAAAGCTGTCAAAAAACTGCTCAAGTCATCAAGTCCTCAAGTTTAAGGCTATGGTAGAAATGCAGATGTGCAATTGTTTGACGTACGTCCTCAACTGCACTAGCAAGTGCACTAAATCGTGAATACCCCTAATGAAAAAAAGACGAAAAAAAACGAAGAAGCTGTAGAAAAAAAACATCGCAAACTACGAGTTAAATGGTCATGAAAAATCTGTTCACAAAAGACTACTACGAAGAACCAAAAGAGCTAATTTGCAAAAACACAAGCTTCTGTTTAAAGCTTACTTCAATTGAGCGTTAAAGCGATTTTTGTTTTTTCGACTAACAACTACGTAGCTGCCACAAAAATTTCATAAAGTGCCTCCAATTAGTTCGCTAGGAACTGTTCTTTTTTTTTTGTTTTTATTTTTTTCTACCAAATTCCAGCAAGTTGCGCGCTTCCGCAAAATAACACCAACGCAGCGTGTTATAATTTCACACAATTTTATGCACCCTCGATGCAAATGCTACATTTTTGATGTTGCCTTCATTCATGCATTTGTGGCAAAAGGCCGAAAATAAAGCGAGCACCCGGCATAAAAGAGGAAAAGCTTCTTTTAAGCTGCCCGTATTTTTTTGTTGCTGTCTTCTAGCCGTTTTTTCTTCTCAAAGTGTGCAAAGCGTGTCGTTTTTTGTTTCTTTTTGCTTTATTCTCTGTTAAACTTTTGTGCCTTTAACGCCTTTTTGTGCTGCTGCTGCTGTTGCTGCTGTTCACGTGCTGTAGCAACATAAATTGTGCAACATCGTGTAAACTACTTTTTGACTGCATGCAATAAATTACTCTGAACATGATTTCAACTGGTTATACCTTTGAAAACGCTGACTTTTTCACGCCATTGAAGCCTATTTTGCAAAGCTTTTTGTTTTTCGCCCCTGTTATTTGAAAAAAGTAAGCCATTTAAATGAAATTGCTAACTGCTAGCCTTTAATTCGAACAAACTATGGCTTTGTTATGAATTTGAAACTAAAGCGCTCCTGACCTAGTAGTGTTGCGTGCATAACCACCAGAACTTCAATAGCTACTTCTTTTCGTTTTCGTTGAAGGCATGAACAGGCAGCAGATTTCGGTGAACTACATTTTGATGTTTATAAATTCAATTTAGTGGACTGAGATTTGGACAAACGTGTTTGTCCACTCACTCATTTTTCTATTGATCACAGCTTATATGTATAAAACTGACGCATTAATTAGGTTAGTTCAGTGAGCTACACTAGGTAGTTCGCAACATGAAGACACTGGCATAGGCATGACACTGAAATGAAACGTGGGAACGAAATATTGACCTTTATGTTCTCTTAGCATTAAAATCCATGCAGAGTAAATTAGAATGATGATAAAATAGATTTTTTGTCGCTAATTGGTTAACTTAATTGTTGATGAGCGATATTAAGAGCGTTAAAACTTTTTTATCTGCATGTGGATATAGTCTGTAATTCTCAGATCTTAAGTGCAGACCCCAATCGTTGCTCTGGGTAAAGAAGTTAATTTGGAATTTTTGCATAAACACAGATATAGATCTAAGCGATGATGAATTGAATTTAATTGCGATAACAAATCAAAATCAAAAAAGAAAACAATAAAAATTCCAGACAATTTAATTTGATATTTAACATAACACGAATATCAAAATATCATTAAACATATCTACTTGTATGAATAAATAAATTTAGAAATATACCAGTATTACGAGTTCAAAACCACAAGCAAAAAGTCATTCCTTTATAAACAAGAACTCCTTTTATGATCAGCTGTCTCTTAAGGAAAGAATCCGGACAATATTTTTTTTTGCATGGAATCAAGTCGAAAAAGTTGTTTTATTTAAACCCGACAATAAAATACAAAATTGCACTCTTATGCAACAGATATTTAAAAACAAATGTACACTTAGGGAAATAACGCATATTAACATTATCCATGCTCGAGTATAAATTTTATTTAAATATTTCAAATATAAATATTTCAAATATTTTCCTTACAACTCGTTTTTGTCCTACACACATATTCCATACAGCTGAAATAGCCGCCAAGCAGCAGCAGCGTCGCACTCTGTTTCTACAGTTATTTCTTGCCGTTGCAGGTTCTTATAGTTCTCGTTTAGTTTGTGTTACAAGGATAATATATAATGCACGTTTGGTCAATATGATTTGTGATTGCGATGGGTGATGTGTGCGATGATGAATTTATGTAGGGTGGAGTGACAACTCGATATTTTCTGACGGATGTCTTGCGCCGGTTGTCATTTACCTGCATATTTTGCTTCTTATAAATTCTAATTTTATTGAATTTAAATTTGCGGTTTTTTTAATTTAATATTTTTATATAAATTTTCTTTAAATGCGATAGTTTTTTTTTCAAAAATTAAATATTTGAAAGATATTTTAAAAAAATTCCTGCATAATTTTAATATATTTTTTTTTTATTCTGTTTAAATATTTAAATATTTTATTTAATTAAAAAAGTATTTAAATAAATTTTAAATATTTACGTAGTCCATTTATGCAAATGCGTTGTTGGTGCAAAATTGACTCACTTTTTGGATAAATTAAAAATTTTTGGATAAATTTAATATTTTTTTCTCTTAGTGTATGAGTGTGTATCCGCCATTCACGAATCAAAACGTAATATAGGAAATAAAATATAAAATTATAACTAGTTCGTCTTCTAGGAGAACCTCTTTGATAAATTTTAAATAATTTACTTTAATTTCAATTAATTTTTTCGCAAAACCAGGAATTATGGTTCCAAATATTATTAATTATAATATAATTATTAATTACAAATATTATTTTAATTGATCATCATAAAGGGTTCTAAAAAAAAAACGAATTTTTAGTTTTTAATAAAAACCACTATTTTTTGAAAAACTTCAGACATCAACTCCAGGTTTCTACTTCATATAATTACCTGACTTTTTTTAATTATATAAGGTAGAAAGAAGGAGTTGATGTACTAACTAGAATATCTGACTCTATTGGCAGGCATTCGCTCTTTCGACGACATTTTCGATCGACTTTTCGTTGCGCCTTAGTTCTTCCCTGAAATGATCTCTCGATCATTGTTGTGCGAGTATTTCTGATCTTTCAAAACAATCACAAACAAAAAAGCCCAATGGCGCCAAATCGCAAGATCTCAGTGAGCAATTGAAGTTGCTGTGGCTTCCAAATACAGGGTGGGCCATCTAGTGGTTTCTTTTTAAATCATAGGTTATTTTGACATTAACAGCTGTTTCCCGTTCGAAATCTTCACAAAAAGTCAGTATCATACCTCCGCGGAAAGAAATGAGTCGCTTAACGCTTGAACAACTTTGGGAAATATTGAAAACTTTTTTCCAAAGTGAATGCTGTGTAGCCCAAACATAGCGTTATTTGAAAAGGGCGAAAAATCATATTTTCTGACGAGGCGCTTTTTCATCTCGGCGGCTACGTTAACAAACAAAATGGCCACATCTGAGGCTCGGATAACCCGCACGTTATTGTCGAGAAGCCGATGTATTCACAGAGAGTGACTGTTTGGTGCGGATTGTGGAGTGGTGGCATCATTAGACCATTTTTCTTCAAAAATGAGGCTGGGAGCAATGTTTCCGTCAACGGTGGGCCTTACAGAGCTATATTAACCGACTTTTTTTTGCTGAAATTGGAGACATGAATTTGGACGACCTCTGGTTCATGCAGAATGGCGCGCCATGCCACACAGCCCATGCCACAATCTATAAAGCCATCTTGCCGATGTCAATTAGCCGCCTCGGAACTGCAATTTGACCCCTTTAGACTATTATTTTTGTGGGAAACCGTGAAGGACCGATGTTATGACAATAATACATTTAAAAAGTTTAATTTAGTTCATTTTATTGCATTTAAAAAAAAAAAAACTTATACTTAGCCCATCCTGTGGCGGCCGTGGCGCCGTGGGTAGAGTGCGTGACCCATACGCCAGCGAACCCTGGTTCAATTCCATCTGACACAGAAAGTTTTTTCAATTGAATTAATTTTTCTGTTCGGTTGTCACCTCTCTGCAGACAATGGCAAACCTCAGAGTGTAAATAATGCCATGTAAAGCTTTTTGAGAACATGCACATTAGCCGTTCGGTCGGCATTAACTAGAACATGAGCGAGGGAATTTATTTTGCCCAGAATGGTCACCAAATGATTCGAAAATAATATGGAATCACGAGATCAAAACAGTGTTGCGCTGTGCAATTATTCACAACATTTGTGTTTTTGCATGAAAATAGAACACTTTTAGTACAAGAAAACCGGCTTAATAGAAACACTCACCATACTCATACTCGTGATACTTTTTTGCACAAAGTATTGAAAGTAGCAAGAAGTGTACTAGTGTTCAGGGATAAAATGACCGTCTGTATAACATACTTTCATCACAGAGCTCATCAAACGAAAAAAGAGCGTAAAAAAGGACGTGATCTTGGATCATATGAACGTCTGCATAACAACGGCCTAACAGGTCATGGTGGGTTGAACTATCACCTTACAAAACTTTGTATTCTTAGTGATGACACATGTCAGTTTTGCATGGAGGACGAAGAATCTGCGATTGAACAGTGTCCTGCACTTGTTCAAACGCGACAGAAATATCTCGGTTACCACATAATACCAGATAACTCAATTAATTAAAGAGATATAGGACATATACTAGCATTTATCTCAGAGATTGGACTAAAAGATGTTCTTTAAGTCCATGAAGGGGCACAATAGATCTTAAGGTCGCAGTGCATATCCCAACAACAATAATCATAATAATACGTAAATTAAAATTTACAACAGCTGTACTATAAGTAATTATGAATGTACTCGAATAAATTTTGAAAACTCATTTACAAAATGGTGAAAATTTTGCGCACAGGATATTTGCAGGTTCATGGTGAACTTGGTAAACGTGACACATAAACAAAAAAACAAAACAGTCTACTTTGGCGCCCCAAAAATCCACGTGTAAGTCAAAAACAAGCATTGCCTCAACAACATGGCTGAATGAAGGAAACTGGTCATTTCAGCCCTTGAAAGTACTTTGACCGAACTTTTTATGATAAAATTGTGTTGTGCGCGTTAGTTAATGTTTTGTACACAAATGATCGAAAACTGGACCTACTAGTTTTATGCCGAACCTTGGACCTCACGGCTTTTGCACCGAGTGGCCACGGCCGCCATATTTTAGGTTCAGTCCCCCCAATTTTCAGAATATTTGAAGTTATTGCAGTTTTCTTCCAATAACTCAGAGTACAGTGAGTCTGACAACTTTTACGAGGACTTTTATTCCATTTTTGTCAGAGGCATATTAGGGGTATTCACGATCCGGTGGACTTAGCTGTGCAAAAATGCAGAATTGCAGTTTACAACAACAAAATACACATAAGTCAAAAAACTGAAAATCTGCAATTCTACCATAGCTTTTTCTTGTGCACTTGAGGACTTTAGCAGTTGTGTGTATTAGTGATATAAAATTCAATACTAAATATACCGAATGGTCTTACCATGGTTTGTAATATATTTACAAAATTTATTATTTTAGTTTTGCAGCTTGTTTTAGGCATCTATACTTCTTAATTTATGGCGGTTGGCTATTAAACAAAAACAGCTTGTTCTGAAAATAAAGTTTTGTTTTAAGAAACTGCGCAAACAAGATTGGGGTGTGCTCACTAGACCGTACCTCAAAAAAGAGTTCGCCGTATACCAGCAAAAATTACGTATTTTTGCAAGACAATTACGAAAAAATTTTTGTTTTTGACCGAACGTAGGGGTCGCGTATTGACATATAACTCCATATCTCTGGTGTTTACAGTCGGATTTTAAAGTTTGGTATATCAATGTTTTTGTCTCAAAGATACCAATATGATCCCTATAGAGGTCATTGATCTCAGGTGTACCGTTCTAGTATGTACTTACCCTCGAGATCTCAGTTTCTACCATCATTATGTACCACCCTAATATTAAAAAATAAAGCTCTTAAAATATCATTGATCTTTTGTTCATTAAGTATATTTCCAGCAGAAGTATTTCAGCCGAACGTAGGGCTCCTTTTTTTATTTTCATCATATCATCGGTATTAAAAGTCCGATCATATTGAATGACTTATCGATGTTTTTGTCTGAAAGAGACCATTTATTTTTCTCCAAAATAAAAAAAAATATATTCTTACAAGTCCTTGGAAGGCCTTAAATTGATTTTGAGGAATTTTAAACCTCAATAGAGGTAATATTGGTGTCCTCGAGACAAAAACATTGATATACCAAACTTTAAAATCCGACTGTAAAAACCAAAGATATGAAGTAATGTTTGTTCATAAATGATCGATAAGAGGACCTACTAGTATTATGCCGACTACGAACGAATAATGCGAATATTCTACAGTAGCTTTACATAGTGTTATTTACTCTCTGAAGTTTGCCATTGTCTCCAGAAAGGTGACGGTCGATCAGAAAAATTAATTTCAAAAGAAAAAATTTTTTGGATTAACTAGTATTCGAACATCGGACCTCCCGACTTGTAAAATTAGTTTCGATTGATCCACGGCCGCCAAAACCACCAGAATTTTTAATAATATCTCTTATAAGTGTTCATTTATTATCTCATTGTTTATCTGAAATTAAAATAAGTATATTTATGAAGAAAATAAATTGTCTTGAATGCTGTTGGGATGCGCGTAGGATAGTTTTCATTGATAATTGTAATGTGCTGTCGTCAATGGCAGGATCGCCATGTTATGTGTTATAGTCAATGGATCGACATGTAACATGTAACAACACATTACATGGCGATCGCCAATAGGAACGCCTGTAATGTGTTGTTGGTGTTATGCCGATAGAAGAAAATATATGTTTTCCGTTAATTACGAAAAGGACTTGTCGTGATTAACGTTTGGCGTTTCAGCGCACCAACTCGCTATTTTTGATGGCTGATGAGCCTCGCTTCGTTATTTGTTGGCTCAAAAGCTGAGCTTGACTGAGATATTTAATTGAAAACAAAATAGCTGAAAAGCCCACTTTTAGTCTCGATTAAATTCTGTGTTTTATTTTTAAAGTTCAAGGTTTATATACAACTTTTTACCAGCATTTTCTTAAAGTTATTTTCACCCTTATTTCCAGCGCTCCTCCCTTTTTTTCTAATAATTTTTTGAACAAAATTTTAAAATCAATTCTCGACCAATCATTTTCACATCGATGAAATTTCTTATTTTTTCCCTCAATTTCATAATTATTTTCAATAATAACACTGTTTAACACGAAAAAAAATAACATGGTTCCGATAATAGACTCTGATAGAGGGGACAAAAAAACAATATACTTGTATCGGCGTTTTCAAAGTTTACGTATGAGTCTTATTTTAAGGGTGATTTAAGTTTCCCCCTTTTTGAACATTTACAAACATAGTGAATCGGCAGGAAATCATAATACAAACACTTTTTTCATAGAAAATAACGTCCTTAAACCAAGTTGTGTGGGACATTTTAGCAACAATTCTGAATAAGTACGAAATTAACCCTTTAACACATTTTAAGTTTTGACTTATTTCTGGCATTTAAGTTGAATTTTCAGCTTTAGTGCATTTAAAGACTCATAGTTGAATTTTATGGTAAATTTTTTGTGGAACATTTTAATCCGTTATATCCTTGTTTAATGGGTCTGTTTTGCCTTTTATAGAAAAAGGGTCAAAAAAGACCCATAAATTGAGAAGTTAGGGGGTTAAAATGTTTCAAAAAAATATTTTTCGTAGTATTTTACACAAATCCTCAGAACACATTGTATACCCAAAATGTAAGGATAACATGATTTTCTATGCCGATTCATTATAAGAATGTTCAAAAAGGGGGAAACTTAAATCCCCCCTTAAATAAAAATAAATAATAAATAACTGGTCATTTCAGCCCTTGAAAGGACTTTGACCTAGCTTCTTATGATCAATTGTGTTGTGCGTGTTATTAAGTTTGTACACAATTGAAAGAGAAATGGACCTACAGGCTTAACGCCGACTCCAAACGGCGATGAACGAAATGTTCTTATTCTCAAGAAGCTTTACATGGCATTTTTATTACTCTCTGAGGTTTGTCATTGTCTGCAGAGAGGTGGCGGCCGTACAGAAAAATTATTTTAATTCAAATAATTTTCTGTCGCTGCTGGGGTTCGAACCTGGGTCTCCAGGTTCTTTGACATAGCAGCCACGCACTTTAACCAACTACGCCACGGACGCCACGGCCGCCACGAACGTCCTTAAATAAGACTCATACGTAAACTTTGAAAACGCCGATACACGTTTATTGCTTGTTTGTGCCCTCTACTAAAATTCATTGTCGGAACCTTATTATTTTTGAAAAAAATTGATTTTGTTGTTCAGTGTAATCAGCCGCATTAAAAGAATACTCGGATCAATGTGTGGATAAGGTTTGTGTATTAAATATCAACATCAGTAAGTTGAAGAACCACGTTCAACTTCATACAGAGTCCTCTGTAACTTGTTGCAAATTTCATATATTCCCTTTCACTTGTGTGTCTTTCTTATCACGGACCAATATTTTCTCCATTATCAGTTACAGAAACAGTAGCTTTCGCAAAAGTGAGTATTTTGAAACGAAACAAAGTGACGTCAGAAAAAGTGACTATTTCTCGCAAAAGTTAAGGAAACGAGCTACTGATCATTCGAAATGTTAATAATTGTGGCATATGGATTTCTTTTTTCACGCTTCTTTGAAACTTTTTTGGGAAATTTAAGATTTTAGATGGCCCTCAAAAGATGATGAATGGAAGGTTAAAACATAAATTTTTTCATAACTATGAAGCTGTCATCCAAATTTTCACAATTTTCGTTTTAAAAATTCCAACCAGTCTTGAAAGAAGACATGGACTTTAATTTAGAAGCACACAGAAAAAAAAGAGTAGAACTTTTACCTAAAAATGTAGTCAATTCAGCTAAAGTAATCCGGTGATTTTCAGTCAACGAATTTGATAAGGTGCGCTACCAATTTCTAAATGTTAATTATATGCAATTATATTGGGTAGTTTAACTGCGAGAGTAGCTAAAAAAACCTAAATATTTAGGTGTACCTTCAACCATAAAATAGATAAGACACATAATTTATTAGAAGAATAAGCTAATTTTTTTTAAACTATGACCACTTTAGATTAGGCAAGCCACCTACTAAGTGTAGAAAAATCATCTAATTATTTAGATAAAAAAATATGCAAAAAATATGTTTTTTGTTTTGCAATTTCTATTTTGAAGTGAAACTTTCCTTAGGTGGCTCTTTACTTTATTTCGTCACATGATAGAGAAGAAAGATTTGTTTTATAGTAGATAGAATGAGAGAGATATATACATTGTATAAATGACTGAAAAATTTCTTTGCCACCGCTGAGAATCGAACCTGTGATCTCAAGATTTCAACAACCCACGCCTTATCTATTGAGTAAATTTCCAATACAGGAATTTACTCTACATACCAATTAATCAAATTGCTGTAGATACCCAGTGGAAAAATAATTTCAGAGTTGTGGACCTCATATTTTTATATACATTTTGTTCACAATTTATCAAACGGCGTAACAGCACAGCGGTAAAGCGTTTGACTATAACGCCAGCGGCCCGAGTTCAATTCTCGTATGAGACTTGACTTTTTGTAAAATTTTCTCACTTTGTTTTTATTTATGTTTTTTATAGGTCCTATAAAATTCAAATACGGGGAAAAAACAAGTTGTAAGGAAAGCATTTGATTTATCCACGTAAATATTTATATAAAATTTATACTGAGGCGTGGATAATGCTAATATGCGTTATTTCCCTAGTGTACGAACAAATCGACAACTTGCATTAGGTAAAATAACTAGAAGAATTAGATGATTTAATAAGCAAAATTTTAGTTGAATTAACTAATTTTAATTAGGTGAATTACCTAATGCATGATTGTTAAATTAACTGTGTAAGTAGAAAAGTTGTTGAAAAGATTAGGTGAAATAGAAACTTTCACATTAGCTAAACTAGTTTAGGTAATAAATCAATTCTTTTATTTTCTGTGCAGGGTGTGGAGAACGATCAAAATACGATTGTTCTCACAATTTATCACTGCAAACTTGTATTATTATACATGACTGCAAATAATTTCATGCTTTCAATTTCTCATGAGTGAGAAAGTTATGCGACGAACAAAAGCATTTACGATCGCTCACCATCAAAAGCAAAGTTCGTAAATATCACGAACGAAAAAACTTCGCTGCAAGCGTCGTTGGCTCGCTCACTCACGATCGTTCTTTGGTTGTGAACGCTCATTTTAAAATTCGATAAGTAACTCATATGGTGAAGATTGAATCTTTAATCGTTCGTGAACGTATTTTTGTAGTGCTAAATTTTTACTCTGACAGCGAAGAAATAAATAAAATTTTGTAATCATATAATTAAAAAAAAAAAAATCAGAAACAAAACGAAAAGAAAAACACTCTTCAACTGATACAAAATAATTAAATAATACAAAAATTTGTATCTTTATAATAGGCAATAATTTTTGCCTATTAATATATTTGATACTGTGTACATTTTTCAAATTAACCAAGCGAATTCACAACAAAGCAATTTAAGTAATCGATTGCGTCTATCTGCTTTCGTCCGTTTCACAAGAGAATGAATTTAAAGGTTTCTTCCCTCTGCGCTTTACTCATGAACTTTGAAAAAGTCACTCACGAACGATTAAAAATTCAATCTTCTCATGGAAACTCATTTTGCGATTGTATTTTATTATAATAAATACTTTAGATATTTAACGTTCACGATATATGCAGTTATTTTATGTAAACATATTTCTCATGAGTGAGCTACCAAAAGCGATTGTTCGTTTGAGTTGAGCGCGGGTGCAAAAAATCGTTGCATTTAGTCTCTCGTAAAAGAACACGAAGGCAATGTTGTCGTGAACGTTCGATTTCAAAAGAATTTATCATAATAAAATACAATCGCAAAATGAGTTTCCACGAGAAGATTGAATTTTTAATCGTTCGTGAGCGAGTTTTTCCGCACCCTGTTTAGAGGACATGGACATTTTTAGATTTGCCTATTTTTATACCCCTACGTTTAAAAAACGTAAACGGGGTATATTAATTTTTTCACTCCGTTTGTAACGCCCATAAGGAGGCGTGGTAGGTAT
Organism: Pherbina coryleti; assembly: GCA_943735915.1. Lineage (NCBI taxonomy): Eukaryota > Metazoa > Arthropoda > Insecta > Diptera > Sciomyzidae > Pherbina > Pherbina coryleti. The sequence continues at coordinate 52,167,665 of OX030949.1, read as the reverse complement.
AGAAAAGTATATATATTCTTGATCAGCATCACCACCCGAGTCGATTTAGCCATGTCCGTCTGTCTGTCCGTCTGTCCGTCTGTGATCACGATTACAGCCGTAATTTTCAAGCTATCATCGCGAAATTCGATATTTAAGCTATTATTTATTTAATTTATTAAAAAAAAAAGGTCAAGTTCGAAAATGAGCAAAATCGGATCATAACCACGCCTACCTCCCATACAAAGTGACTTTATCAAAACGGTAAAATCTCTTAAAATTCCACAAAAATTAATATATGAAATTTAAACTTTGCATATGAGCTTTGATATATAATATACACTCTGAGTATGAAATTCAACCAAATCGGGTGAAAACCACGCCTAACTCCCATACAAAGTGACTTCATCTAAAATGTAAAATTTCTTTAAATTCCCCAAAACTTAATATATGGACTTGAAATTTTGCATATGAACTTTAATATATAACCTGTACTCTGTGTACGAAATTTAACCAAATCGAGTGAAAACCACAGCCACCTCCCATACAAAGTGACTTTATCAAAAAACACAAGAGAATATTTTCTGTTAAAACTATGACGAAAATGTTTTTACAGATAAACATTTTTTGACTGCTTAAGACTTTGAATATACTTTGGTTCGGCCGTGGGGGTATTTTAACTTCGACCCAGTCGAAAATCATTTCTTACTAGTTTTTTTTTTTTTGTTTTTTGATATGCCATTTCCTTTTTTTTCCAAAATTTAGTGCTTTTAGAAAAAGAGTCAACAAATTGTCTGTTTTTATAGAGTTATTCTTTACAACAGCCATAACTATTTTAACTCAACTCGTAGATCAATAATGCGAATCGGAATTTAAAGAAGATTTCGGTTCAAAATATATTGCATTTTGATTTAAGTCCTTGCACTTTTTATCATGTTTGCGAAAAGACCTTTTAAGGAGGGCTTGAATTTTAAGATTGAATTGAATACATTTGTGTCTCAACGGGTTAATTTGTTGATCGTACAAATCCATGCATCAATTAACTAAATCAAATTTTGTTTATTAATTAATGAACTCAATTCGGTCGCACTGCTTCATATACCGGCAACTAGTTTTCCAGTTTGAGTTTAAATTTATATGACTTTATCATTTGAATAGCACGACTGTATCGACTGTAGCGTACATTTATTAATAAACATATGAGCCACTAGATGTATAAGCACTGAAGTTATCAACCGGAAGTACAAATCGAGTTTTACCAAAAACAAGCCGAAGACATTGACGAAGACAATAACAAAGACAATGACAAAGACAATGACAAAGACTATGACAAAGACAAAGACAAAGCATCTAAATATATCATCGAAATTGAGAATCCGCACAAGGCTGCGCTCCGCAATACTATAGTTTATATTGGAGTTTGAGTGTTGAGCTCTGAAATTCAATCTATAAAAGATGAATACTATTTCAAACAGACATCATTCTACAGCTCATCTAAAACGTTGACTTAACAATGCGTGCTTTCATCGTAAGTTTTAGGAAAAACATAAAAATATAAAAAGGTTATTTAAACATTTTATTGCTTCTTTTACTGCAGGTCTTGTGTTTCTTGGCCACATCGGCCTATGGTCAATCATATGGCTACAACTATGGAGTTGGACAAGCCGGCTCAATTGGCGGTGGAGGCCTCACCTACTCTGCTGGTATACCTCTTGGCCACGGTAATGGATATCAATTCCTTAACAATAATGGTGGACTTGGATCACTTAACTTAGGTCAAATGGTTTATAACTCCGGTGGTCTTATTGGATCTGGAAGCTCAAGTTTCATCAGTAATGCAGGTCTCAATGCTGGACAATTGAACTTTGGCAATGCTGGATCTCTGGGCGGTGGAAACATTGTTTCTGGCTACTCTGGTTCCTTGAACTACAACAACAACAATAACGGACTCGTTGGCGCTCAAGATTCGTTCGTCGAGGCTCCAGTTGATGTTGAAGTGACCAAAGAGTTCTATACCTTCGAGGCACCAGAACAGGACTATCAGGAACATCAACAGAACCTCAACCAAGTGAGGTCTTCCCTCAAGAAACACCAGAAGGTCATTTTCATTAAGACACCCGAAAACAGGGCCTACGAAAAGGCAGCCGTCTCCTTGGCTCGCAATGCCGTCGAAACCCAGAGTGCTATTTATGTTCTCCACAAACAGGCCGATATCTCAGCTTTGGCTAACAAATTGGTCACCGTCAATACCCTCAAGGCCGCCACGCCCGAGGTACATTTCGTCAAGTATAACACCGCCGAAGATGCAGCCAATGCTCAGCGTACCATTCAATCGCAGTACGAATCTCTGGGTGGCTCTACAGTATTTAAGAATGGAGGTGTTCCACGTGTTTTGAATTTTGCCACCAACTATGCTCCAGCTTTCATGACCCCATCATACTCGGTTGGTAATAGCGGTATAGGAAATATTGTTAGCTCAGGAAGCCTTCTTGGCAATGGTGGCATCATCGGTAATGGTGGTGTTGTTAGCGGTGGAATCATCAGTAGCGGTGGTTTAATCGGTGGCGGTGGACTTTCCAGCGGCAGTTTGGATATCGCTGGCTCAAGCAACGTTGGATCAATCTCCACTGGTGGAGACATTAGCAATGGTATTATCGAATCTAGCCAGATCCAGAAGACTTCCGAAAGTAATGTTGTCAATGTGTCTAGCCCCAGCCAGCAATACTTACCAACTTCTGTCAAGAAATAGACTTTCTTATTTGTTAATATTTCGTGATTTTAAATACTTGTTTTTGTGATTGTAGATTATTTGATACAATAAAAAAAAAAAAAATATGAAATTGAAAGAAACGGACAATTTTAAGAATCAAAATTATTCTTATACTATAGTATTTTTTAATAAAAAATCAACACTTTTAATTCTTGTAGGACTATATACAGTGAAAATTCTTAGCCAATTTCTCTTAATGTCCAAATAGTATAGAGCTCAACTCTTTGGAATTGAATAAGTAGTGAATTTTTTTAAACTGGTCCTAGTTTTAAAGATACTGGGTACATGTGCGTTTCAAGATTCGTTTCGTTTTTCAAGGAATTTTTAGCTGTAAAATTATTACACGTTAGGAAATTGCGATATTGTTTATTCAACTAGGTAAGAGCAACGAACAAGCTTTTCAATGCAATGCCAACCATTTCTTTTCTGTGTTCTAATCTTTGAGATATACATATGTGATCACACTTGAAATCTAAGGTTTTCTGAATGAATATTCAACTTCATAAATTTTCAATTATTTTTGCAAAATATTTTTTCAGTGTATAGACATTAAAAGTGTTTATTATTTTCTGAAAAATTCTCGTATCTCACTTTTTGAATTTTTTTGCATTTGTTATACAGGTTTTCAAAAACGAACACTTTTAATTCCACAGGTTTTCATAAAGATTTTTAACTTCAAATTCAACATTTTACGTTTCAAATGTAACAAATTTAAAATTGAATTCTACTTTCCTAGGATCAAATTTAATTTTTTTCACTGCAAATCTAACTTTTGGCTTAGTGCAGTGATGTTCACGTAGCACCACGCGTAGTGAGACTCGAATAATTTATTCGAGAGTCGAAACACGTACACGATTGCAAGGACGAAGTTCTCTCAATCAGTTCGTGCTGAAACTTCAAGCAAAAAGTCTTGCGCCTCTTGTGGCGAATGGATCGATCCGTCTTTGAAGTCGTCTTCAAGACACTAACTCCGTCATAGACGACGGATCGCACCATTTTCATTGTTGTCGTCGAAGAAATTTTCGAACAAATTAGCAAAACGACTTGCAAGACTATACCTCGCCACGTCTTCAACGACAGAAGGTATCCACGTACTGCGGAACGTACGCGTTCGCTCAAAACCAGTTCTGCCTGCATGTGTTTGCTCTAAATTTGTGGTGAACTCATCACGCTCTCATTGCTTTATGCCAGTGGTGTTCACACGCAAACTACTACAATTTTCGACTTTTGTGCTTGTGTTTGTAGCTCTCTTGCTCTCTGCACTGACAAAAATTGTTGTGCAGGTATTAATGGCGGTTTTTGATAAAAGGGCAGATTTTTTTTTGGATTATGATGTTCAGCGGAGTTATAGATAAGATGATAAAAATTTTGTTTATGAAATAATAAAAATGACATCGCCCAGAGTGTCCGAGATATAACACTTTTTTTAATTTAAGGGAGAGTACTTAGCTTAGGAGTTAAAGAAAATTAACAACGGCCCCATAGTATAAAATGTGACCTTGAAAAATCGGTTATATGAGCGAAACCAGAAAAATCCCTTGAACAATATGTTCTATGAACCAACGGCTATCAGAAACCACTCGAATTTTTGCAGTTATTTCAAATGAATCTTAAATTGTCACACAGTGTTATTAAAGATATTTTCAAAAAATCTTTGACATTTTATATTACTGAATAATACGGTGTTATTTTGCATATTTTGAAGCGAAGCTTTTTACGCCTCGTTCTGCGATTTGCTAGAGTGAAATCAGAAAAAACGACACTTTTTTCCGACACCTTTTTTCTTAGAATTGATATTGTTTCTTGCTTGCATCAATTGAACAAGAAAATGTTAAATTAAAAATAATTTCTTGCTCGCTGCAGGAATTGAACTCATGCCCGTTGACTGATAGTTTAAAGCTTAAGCCATCGAACCAAAACCCTTTGTTGGTATATGTTGCTGATTCAATATCAAGAATTAACTGAAGCTATGTTGCAGTAGATCAAAATAATCTATTTATAGGAATTGTATTGGCTACAAGCCTTCATCTCCTACAATAACCATTAGCCAATACACAATAACCACTATAGATTGTGTATTGGCTATACAAACAAGAGTACTAAAAAACACAAATGTTGCTTCTAGTTACTACTAGATGTCGTTACGCAACAAACAAATTTAATGATTTTTGTATATTTATTCCCTACAACTGAACAGGAGGGCCGGAGAGGGTTAATATGTATTATCAACCCCCATTATTTTTGCAAAGGGAACATTTTCCCTTGAGGACCTATCCCCTCCGACCTCTCCTTACGGGTGCTCCCATACAAAAACGAAAAACTTTGTTATATTAAAGTTTTAAATTCAAAAATTGTTTTAATCGAAAAAAGGCATTAAATTCTCAAATCTTTGAAATTGAGAAAATGCTTCGCTTCTCTCGTGTGTCCCGTGACGCACCTGTGTTTTTTTTTTAACAACATACTTTTATTTCATTTTCGTACCTATTCGATGCATTGTGGAGCGGCACAAGTATATATCGCACACCCTCTTCAAAAGTAACATAACTCAAAATTTTGAAATTTTCAGGAGAGTCAAAAAACCATTTCGTTTTCAAGCAACTTCAAACAAAAGAAGGATACAAAATGATTTTTTAAAAATGAACGAGCAATCAGATTAAAACAGTCGATGGAGATGTGTATTACGCATTGATTTATATTAAAAAGTCAAAATTGAAAAAATTCGATTTGTTTCACTTTTGAAAAGGTTGTGCGGTATGACAGTTTCTTCTTAAAACACTATTTATTTATTTATGCATACTTTCAAATAATTTTTCTATTGTGCTGTGTGTTATATTGCTCCAGGCACCCTTGACGTGCTCCCATAGCTCTTTCATGTCTCTTGGGAGAAGATCATGCTGAGACAGAGTTCTTTTTGAGAGTTCTCAATTGGATTGAGATCTGAACTTTGTGCTGGCCACTTCAAAGTATTAAAAATCAAGAAACTCCTTCACTATATTAGCCGTATGTTTGGGATCTACATCTTGCTGAAATATGATTTCCTCCATTGAGTACGCGCATTTATCAACAAACTGAGATGATGTTTGGGATCTCCATCTTGCTGAAATATGATTTCCTCCATTGAGTACGCGCATTTATCAACAAACTGAGTCAAATATGTTAAGGTAGTCTTCCTTCTTCAATATTCAATATATTTTATGTATTGGACCGAATTGCCACCAAGTGAATGGTGGTAACATGCCCAAACCATTATACCACCACCGCCATGTTTCATAGTTTTCCTAACTTGGTGTTACTTGTATGGTCGGTGCCAATAATATGACTAACCATCGAAGAGATAACAATTGATATTCGTTTCAGCAGACCATATAACCCGCTTCTAGTCTTCACAAGACCACTTCTTGTGATTTCGACAAAACTATAATCGGACAACTATGTTTTTTTTTAGACAGATCAGGTTTTTTTTGCATAACAGACGCAATTTATCCAATTTTTTTCAATGCTCTCCGGCTGCCCATTAGCTAACTGGTTTATTGATGGCCTTTGTAGATTCTTTAGGTGTTAATTTACAGGGTGGGCCAAATACAATTGCGGGTTTTTCGAGCCCCCAGATGCGGCAATTTTGTTTGTTAACGTAGCCGCCGAGATGAAAATGCGCCTCGTCAGAAAAGATGATTTTTGATAAGGCTACACAACACTCACTATGGAAATAAGTTTCCAATATTTCCCAACGTTGTTCAAGCGTAAAGCGACTCATTTCTTTCCGTGGAGGTTGATACTTTGAAACTTTATGTCAAGATTTCGAGCGGGAAATAGCTGTCGGTGTCAAAATAGCCTATGATTTAAAAAGAACCGACTAGATGGCCCACTCTGTAGTCACAAATTCAACTCTCATGGGGAATAAAAATACATCGTTACCAATATTACATTTAATACACATGATGGTAGGAAAAATGTTTTTGCGAAATGAACTTAATTTTACGTCTTTGGGATTATGACGTTTGAGATTCAAATTAGCAATCATCAAAAGGTCATAAAAAAAATTTCAAATTAAAATATATATTTAATTAACGGAACAACAAATCTTAACAATTTTAACAAATAACAATCAGTCCGCATTTCATCTCTTTGGTAATAAGTTAGACCTTAGCGATTGGCAGGTAGGTGGCGCTTGGAGAGCTACCGCTAGCAACATGTGATGCTGGTGGAATGTAGCTATTAGATGTGGCAGCACCAAAACTACCAGCATCATTACCACTGTAAGCAGGGTAAGCTGAACCCTTCGAGGCAAAGTTCAAGACGTGAGCAACACCACCATCATGTAAATGGGATGAGCCGCCAAGATTATCGTATTGCTGTTGAATAGCATGCTGAGCATTTGCAGCATCTTCGGGAGTACGATACTTGACGAAGTGCACTTCGGGCTTATTGTTGATGTTGCTGTTAATTTGTTGCAGTCTATTGGCCAATTCGGAAACATCTGGTTGCTTAGTGAGCACATAGATTGCTGTTTTCTCTTCAGTAGCTTGTTTGGCCAAGTTGATGGCTGCGTTGTTGATTCCGTGATTTTCGGGTGAACGGATAAAAATAACGCGCAGATTCTTCTTCAATGATTGAGCAACTTCACCGATAGGTGTAGAGGCTTCGAACTCAGATTCGGGTGCCGTGAAGGTAAAAAATTCCTTGTTGAATCCGTTATCGATGAGAGGAGCGGAGTTTGAGGCAGCACCAAAACCAGCATCGAAATTACGTGCAGCTGAACCATCAAGAGAGCCACGAAAAGCATCACTAGATGGCGCAGCAAGAGAACCGCCAGCTGAACCTCCAAAAGAATTGCGGAAAGAATCACTAGATGGCGCAGCAAGAAACCCACCAGCTGAACCTCCAAAAGAATTGCGGAAAGAATTACTAGATGGTGCTGCAAGAGAACTGGTAGAATCATCAGCCTGAGTACCAAAAGATCCATTGAAAATTCTACCAGTAGCCGGACCACCATTCACACCGCTGATAGCTTCACTTCTTATGCTTTCGGCACCATTGCTACCCCCAGCAAAGTAGCCACCGTTGGGAGCAATGCCGTAGGTGTAACCCCCAACATCTGCATTGACAACGGCGAAAAGTGAAAAAACCTACAATAAAGTAATAAATTCTTCTGTTTTGCAAAAAAAAAAAAAAAAAAAAATTCCTTAATAATACTCACAATAAAAGCGCGCATTTCTTCAACTTTTGATGTTTCCAAACTTTTCTATTGAATGCTGTCTGAAGTTGAAAATGCTTGTGATGCCATCTCCGTTGCATATTTTTTTATTTATACTCCATTCAACCCACTAAATGACCTTAGCAACAACTCTTAAATCAAACATATGCAGTTCACAACTTAAGCTAATATTGCAAAAATTTGCATACAAGCAAATTCACTTAAACTTTATCTTAGTTTTCAGTCTAAACTTTAAATTAATAAACTAATGAGTTAGCTTACTTAAAAGTAGAAACTGCAGATTGCAGATTTTATCACAAAAATAAACAAAAATGCAAAAAACCAACAAACACTCATTTACATGCACACATATTAGCCATTTTTATCAATAATTTATGGGGCTTTGACTTCATTGAACAGCTGGTGACGGTTGCCACACGCTAGGAGATACTCAAGTTCAATCCATTTATATTCAACCAAAATGTAAATTTCTTAGATAAGCTAAAAAGTTCACCAAGTTCGATATTTAAATAATCGGTCATAGTCTTGAAAATGCAGACACAAAGGAAAATAAGTAAAGCGCATTTTTAATTTTTCAAGCCAATGTTTTTTTTTTTAATTATAATCAAATTCAAAAAGCGGGTACCAAATAATTGGTTCAACGGCATGGTTTATTCAGAAAAAAAAGTTTTAAACTTTTAATTGCAACTGTCATGGCATATCGGCATATCAGCAGAGCCATAGTCAGGAAATTCTTTAGGGGGGTGTTGATACAAAAATAATATAAATATAAAAAACCATATTATTAGGTGGCAACCCTGTTGTTAAAAATTTCATAATTTTGAAATTCTGACGGTGGATTCGGATTCAGTGACCCATTTTTGCCTAATGCTCGCCCCAGCACCGAATTCGTAAAAATGGAAAAAAATTAGATGGCAGCCCTATCAGCAATCTTAAATATTAAAATTCTGACGTCAAATTGGAAATCAGCGACCCCTTAAAACTGTTCAATAATGTTTAAAAATCTTAAAAACATTATTAGGTGGCAACCCTATTGTTAAAAATTTTATAATTTTGAAATTCTGACAATATATTCGGATTCAGCGACCCATTTTTACCTTACCAAATTACAAAAAAATGAAGTGGCAACCCTATCTTTAATTTTAATATTCTGACATCAGATTCGAAATCAGCTACCTCCAAAAATTGCTTAACACGTAATCCACAGAACCCTAAATAGTCTTAATAGGCTTAAATTTTTCCTAAGCAACTTCATTGAATTATTTGGATACTTGAAATAATTGGATACTTGCGAGCTTACAAGTTTTTGCCGATCGTTTCAAGCCTTTCAACTTTCAGACCCGACAAAGTAAGTCACAACAATTGAAGTCAACGAAAAAGCAGGGATATGACTTGTATCTGTTTGCTATTTTTGTAAGCAGGCTAGAGCTTAGTTTTTCAAGTATGGATACATTTAATATTTAAAGTACTTAAAGTGGCTTGAACTTCAAGTAGGCTTGTGCAGTTCTCTGGTCCCTCTGCTATGCCGTCTATATAGTTCTCTATGTCTCTCCTTCTGTCCGTTTGTCCGTCGTCACGATTTCAGCCGTTCGAATTCGAAGATATCAAAATAAAATTTAATATTAACAAAAGTGACAGATCATGTTCGAAAATAGTCAAGTTGTACGAAAACCACGCCTACATTCGATACAAAGTGACTATACCAAAATGCTTACATCTCTATAAATTCCCTAAAGATTAATCTGACCTAAATCTTGAAACTTTGTACAAGCTGTAAATTGAAATATGCACTCTACATCAGAAGTTTGTCAAAATCGAATGAAAGCCACGCCTACCTACCATATATCGATACCGCAAAATCTCAAAAAATTTTACAGAAATGTAGGTATTTATTGACTTGAAATTTTCAACATAAATTTGAATATGCACTCTGAATTGAAATTCGGATGAAAACCACGAATACTTCCCATAAAAAAAAACGACATCAAAATAGCAAAATCCTTATAAGACCCACAAAAAAAGAGTGAATTCTCTTGATATCGTGCACATGAGCATTAGACCGTACCACCTCCTATGCAAAAAAAAAAAAGTGCGCCGTATACCAGCGAATATGACGTATTTTTGCAAGACAATTACGAAAAAAAAAAATTTTTTCCAGATCTCAGTTTCTACCATCCTAATGTACCACACTTATATTAAAAAAATAAAGCTCTTAAAATATCATTAATCTTTTGCTTAGGAAGTATTGTGGAGATTGAAACACTCTTTTAATTATTTAATATTAGTTTTATTTATATACTAGTCTTCTCCCGGCTCGCGTTGCTGCACCCTGCAACTATATGGGAACATAATAGGTGTATTCAAAACTTTTCTTAGACTCATAGTTTGACACCACTGTCATTTTCCACTGCCCGTTATTGCTTCCCAGTAGTTTTAATGTTCACAGAAAATTATTTATATTAATAGATAAGCATTTGAAAAACAGCTTGGTTTGTGTCTAAAAATATATTTATTGCGATAACTTTTGATCGGAAAGAGATATTGGTATAATTTTTTCACATAAATTATTCTTTGAGCTTAACTATTATATAAAAGAATAAAAACAACATTTAAAAAAATTACTTTCTTTAAAAAATCACTGGGGGTAGGGGTCATGTTTTTGATGAGAGAAACAGGTAATAAATTTTTTTGTAAAATTGGAAGCATTTTTGCTATTAAACGCATGTCATGTGAAAGGTAGTGGAAAATTCAAATTTGAGTTTTTATTATTTTAACAACAAAAACAACTTTTGGGTCATTTTTTGAGTAAAAAATAAATATTTTGGACCTTTTTTTGAAAGCAATATTAAAAATATATCCGCTAAAATAATCATACCCTGTAAATTGTTTTTATTAAGTGCTTGAATTGAGTTTATCAACGAAAAAAATTGGAATGAAATATATTCAAAAACAACGGAGTAATTTGCATCGCAAGTAAAATATACGAATTTTTGATAGTTTTTTTGTTATTCTTAGGAAACGATGTTTTTAAAAAAAGACGTTGTACCAGAAGTTTTTGCAATTTTAAAGATGTGTGAATGTTTTTGGTGTCAAAATAACAGGATTTTCTTAAAATTAATAAGTCGAGCATTTTCGCTTGAAAAAAATACGCCAGTTGTAAGATTTGCGTTACTTTTAAAGGGGCGGAAGAGGCATGGTCAAAACTTAGTATGTCATAACCTAAGTTAGGATTCAAGTAATATGTGAGCCGAATTTGAGTTAAATCCGTTCAGCCGTTAAGATTTGTATAGTAGTCAAACAAACAGAAAATTTTTATTAATATAGATTGCTCATAGACATTAAGAATTAACATTAAGACATAGTTTGTAAGTAGTCAAGTTCACTTATTTTAATTATTCATTTTGCTTCTTAGTTTAATTTATATTTATTTCAATTAGAACATATTGCTCCTGCCTAGCACGTCTTCTTTCGTCGGCGTCTATGTTTCAACTCTACTCGTTTCTGTACCTCTTGTCGCGTGTAGTTTTCTGTTGTTTCATCCGTTTAGTAGTTTCGTCCAGGCCGGGTTGTCTTGTGCTCTGCATTTACTCCCTTTTCTGATACTACAGTATATCGATATTTCCAGCAGAAGTATTTTTAAAAAATTTTTGAAAATTTTTTGCCGAACGTAGGGCTCCCTTTTTTTCATTTTCATCATATCTTCGGTAGTAAAAGTCTGATCATATTGCATGACATATCGATGTTTTTGTCTGAAAGAGACCAATTATTTTTTGTTCAAAACAAAACAAAAATATTCCTACAAGCCCTTCGAAGGCCTTAAATTCAATTTTGAGGAATTTTAAAGCTCGTAAAAGAATAAAAATTCTGTAACGCCAATGCTAGAAGAGTTATAAACACTATTTTTGTTGTGATTTATTAAATATACAATGTATTTTTATTTTATTGAAATAATCGAACTTGTAGGAGCTAAACAGCAAAACCAACAACAACTTCAATATGCTCTGATAGCAGTAAACCGCTGTAAACGAATTTCGAAGATGCACATGAATTAAGGCTATGCCTAAAAGTATGATACGATCTAGGTTAACCTTGGTACAGTTTGCATCAAAAGTAGGTAAGAACTCAGTTACAAAAATTCAAGCGTAAAAATTCTCTGCCAAAAATAAATTCCGGGTAACTTTCCCGGCATAATTGGCAGTATAAGTAGAACCTAAGTAGCTTGAGTGGATCACAGTGTAAAGTCATACAAAGGCTACTGATGAGTTGGTGTAGCGGCCAATGAAACAGTCTGTATAGTCAAGCTGTGTGATTTGCTCTATACAGAGCCGTTGTTGTTGTTGTTGTTGTTGTTGTTGTTGTTGTTGTTGTTGTTGTTCTTGTTGTTGTTGTTGTTGTTGTTGTTGTTGTTGTTGTTGTTGTTGGTGTTGTTGTTGTTGTTTTTGTTGTTGTTGTTGTTATTGTTGTTGATGTTGTTGTTGTTGTTGTTGCCTTCTTTGTTCTTCATGTTGTCTTGTTGTCAACATGATTGGCCTAGAGCTCAAAAAATTTCTTTTGAATATATTTTATTTTTATCTTTAGAAACAAAACAAGTTTGTTTTCTAATTCAAATCAATTTTATTTCAAATTTAAGATTCAATTCTGACAAATTTATTTTTAAAATAATATTTTTAAACTCTCCCTGTGTTCACTATGACGATATCGCAAATATTTTAGATTGAAAACCATTCTTTCTTCTGAAGTTTCTTTTGAGAAATAGTGTTTTTTGATGGATGAGTTTAAATTTTTTAAGTTACCTAACATGTAGATAGGTAATCATATATTAATCATTATAATGATTCTTTTGTTTTTTTTTGTTTTTGTTTTTATTTTTGTTTGGCATATGTTAAATCTCGTTGACGATACGGAATTTTGACTAAATTATGGGCTAGTTGAGAAAATGAGCTACAGACTTTTGGAAAATATTTGTACTCAAAATTAATAATTAATTTGAAAACGCTCTTTAAAAGAAAATGCACATATATCTAATTAAAAATTTTGCTCAAATAATAATATGTGTTAAACAATAATTAATTAAAAAAAAAATATTATTTAACAAATTATTCCTTTAAATATTGATAACAGATTCATTTCTGTTTTTAGCATTAAATTCGTAAGTTTTGATAAGGAAACTTGGGACTTCTTTTTATATATTTTTCTATATTACAAATATACTAGAAATTTAATGTACATTCCTCAGTAAGGTAGAAAATATTGCTACTTACGATTGCCTTACCCAAGCAAAAGACGTTGCGACGTGTGTTGATTCCCTAGTTAAGCCGTTTGTAAGGAGCTTACCAAACGATGGGGCGTACCCTTTACAAATATACTAAAAACGTTATGTACATTACTCAGTAAGGTAGTTGTAAGAAAGAAAGTAATGCTATTTTCGTTCACTCTTACTGAACAAGGATATGTGTGCATTCCATCTGTTTCATTCTCACTTTGAAAATAATGAAATTTAGTTGTTCTCATTTTTTCTTGGTCATTGTTTTACAATCAAACTATTAAGATCTTTCCGGCGCTTTTTTAAGAAACGAAGCAGTATAGGTTACTGTCCAGGCAATTGCTTAAGGAAAGTAATTTTCAATAGCTACGGAAAACATATTTCTTATCAGTAGAATATATCCTTTATTTCAACCTTTGCATAAAATTATCTCAGTTGCATTAATATTTTGTTTTCTTCTTTTGAATCTTGGGTAGAGGTTTTAACCCTGAAAGCCCACTCTTGCATACGACCTTGTCATTATTTCATTTATTGAAAAGTTAATGTCAATATGGAGATTGTATATCGTATAAAAGCTGTAATTTCCTTAAAAAAAAATGTTCATATTCACATAACATGATTGTGCAGTCGAAACTTTTTCAACAGAGATTTGCATGAGATCATTCCTCATTTTTTGCCACTCGAATAGCGGCCTCGGTAAAAATAAGATATTTAAGCTTGTATCCAAAAAATAAAGATTAAGTTTGAAAAAGAGACAAATCGGATTAAAGCCACTCCTACCTCCCATACAAAGTGACTTTATCAACAAGGTAAAATCTCTTTAAATTCCATAAAAATTAATACATGGACTTTGCAAATAAGCTTATAAAAGCACTCTGAGCATATAATTTAACGAAATCGAGTGAAAACCACGCCTAACTCCCATACAAAGTGACTTCATTAAAAACAAAAGCGAATATTTTCTGTTAAAACTATGACGAAAATGGTTTTGCGAATGCTCGTCGTCATAACAAAAATGCGTTCATGCTCATAACAAAAAGCTGCTTTTTACTTTTTCGAACTTCCTTTTTCGAACATGATGGTGTTCATGCTGGCTATAATTCAGCATTAGCTTTAATTTTGACATTTTCGTTTCAAAGATTGATCTTGAATACATGCATAAGATTGGCTGCGTTCAGCAGGTGCAACTGTTGAACTCAACACGTGAGTAAAAAGAAACTAAAGACAGACCATTTTCACAACACGTGTTGAGCACGTTGAGCTGATCAGAAACTGGTACTTATGCGTTTAGCAGGCACACACTCAACAGTTGCACAACAGTTGTACCTGCTGAACGTAGCCATTGCAAGATGTCAAAAAACTAAATTCGAATTTCGGAAGTATCGATAAAACAGAGGGTGCCACCTTTGAACTGGAGGGCTTTAAGGGAGAACCGGAGAGGGTCAATATGTATGACTGACCGACCCATTACTTTTGCAAAAGGAACATTTTTCCTTTGGGGACCTATTACTTCCGACCACTCCTTAGGGGGTCTCCCATACAATTTTTATGATTTTTATATATTTATTCCTTAAACCTGAACAGGACAACTTTAAGGGAGAGCCGGAAAGGATTGGTGTGCATCATCGTCCCCAATTACTTTTGCAAAAGGAACATATTTCCCTCCGACTTTTTTTTACGGGGGCTCCCATGTAAATACGTAAAAGGGATGTAAAAATTTTGTCACTTTGGAAAGAAAAGTGTAAGTAGACGCTCGTCAGCCAGGCTTTCTACGGCAGCGCAGTCGCATAGACTTGAAAACAAACTTGAAAAGTAGAAAGCTTGATTTTTTTTCTACCAATTAATGTAGGGTAGAATCAAGTCTGACTTATGATTCGTTTTTCACCAGCAAGTCGTGGTTTGTAGGATAGAAACATATCAAGTTTCTACAAGTCAAGTCAAAGCTTTTTTTTTTAAGTAACTTGATTTTCAATTGACTTGTTGCAGATCTCTGATGCTAATTCATGGTGCACTTGGTGTGCTCGCTATGATTTCCCGTTGCTTTTACTTCATTGTTGCTCTATGTTTTGTTATTTTATTTCAAGGCTACACTGAAATACACTGCACCTAGATACTGTTCACTAGTCAAGTTTTGTGAATAGAAGGTTTTGTGCAGCTCTTTAGTCTATACCAGTGGTGCCCAAGCAGTTTTAAGCGCGGGCCAATGCTTAAAAAAACAAAAAAAAAACACAAAATGTTGCTCATCGTTGCGTTTGGCAAAAAATCAAACCAATAAAAAAAAAAAAAACAAAACAATTGCAATGCAAAAACATCATATGTCATGAAAAATTAATCGACACACAAGTAACGGGACAATCAGCTTCAGCATCGACATCATCGAGTATGCGTTTTTTTATTTTGGCTTTGCATGCATTTGTTTTTGTAAAGTTCGCTGGAAAATGTGATGAACACTGAACGAGTGCGGTTTGTGTTGTTGTGTTTTGCAAGTGTTCTTTGATTTTGGCTCATCCTGAAGACAAAATTAAGACAGAAAAAAATTTGTATGAAGAGCCATGCGGGCCATACGGGCCACTACGTGGGCATGTTTGGTATATACAGTACAAGATTTTATATTCACTTAAGACAATGATCATAAACAGTGATCATCATATATTGGATGTTATGTCAAGTCAAGAAATAACAATAACAAAGTTGTAAAAAACTGTATAATTCTCTAAAATCAATAGAAATCAAGCCCATAGTGCATATATGAGTCTTAATGGAATGCTGGATCTGATATCCTTCATCAGATATCCTCTACGATAGTAATGATAGGGTAAAACACCCAGTCCTGAGCCCTCAGCCTATTCTGAGCCCCCCACTCATTAAACTGTCTCTAGCTAAGAATTGTGTGGATGTAAGTTAAAACAGTAAATTTGTAATTATTCGTCAAAATTCGTTCAGTTCGTTCAGCTATCATGCTGAGTATGAAATATTAAGTTCAAACTGATTTTTTAAAATAAAAAGACGTGCCTCATGCTCTTACTCAGTCAAGTGATTTGCTAAGCAATATCGACAAGGAGTTATCACACTTTAAACCTTCAGGTATAGACATTTTGTTATGATTTCTATAATAAGCTTTGGTTATAACAAAAGTTTAATATTATTTATTGTTTATTTCTTAAATATTTCATTAAAAATATTCTCTGCCAAAGCAAAAAAATGGGGGCTTATATCTGGATAACTAAATTCGGTGTTTCCAGTTATGAGCCATGGGGCTCACAATTGGAATATTGCAGAAAAATAAAATATCCAAATGTGAGCTCGTGGAGCTCAAAGTAGGAAAACAGAAATTTTTATAAACATTCTTATTAACCCGTTAAGCCTGATTCTCTTATTAGATATTCAAAAACATTCACAATAAGTGTAAAAAGCCGAGCAAAGCTATTTAGCTCTATTTTAGGGAAATTAGGGAGGATTTGAGGATCCTAGAGCTGCACTAATTTTGCTCTGCTTTATTATTATTTTAGGGCAGGATGTCGGGTATCCTGAAGAAAGGGTGGATGTCGGGTATCCTGAAAAGAGAGAGAGAAAAGGAAAAGCTTCTTGTTTCCAACAAATTAGTGGATATCTTCTCTAATACGAGATTTATTAGAAAAAATAACTCCGCAAAGTTTTAGAGTAAAACGGGATTACAATTTATATAATATTTATTGAGAAGAGCGGAGCTCGTTAAAAATTAAAGAATTATAAGTGATAGTACAATTTATCTTTATATATAAATCTTATCGAGAAGAGCGGAGCTCGTTACCTTGTGGTGGTTGAAAACAGAAGAAAACAAATTCAAACGGAAGTTATAAGTGTTACTTAAACTCTAGGTTTAATATACAATAGTGTACTAAAAAAAAGGGAACAATTCAAGCGGAAGATATAATATAATTTAGAAGCTATGTTTAATAAACAAAGTACTAAAGTACTAAAATTAGTTCATATTTGGTAAGTAGTCGGTTTAAGGTATTCAGACTTTTCAATACATAATACTCCATTAAAATTAAAGCAAACAATTCAAATTAAAGAAACTATTTTAAAACGTTATTTATGTAGAAAACAAAATAAGGAAACGCTTGTTGGCGTTGACATAGCGCCCGCCTTGCACTTGTGCAACATTTACAAAATATTTTTAAGATACTGTAACGCTCGTATGGCCTTCACCAGTTGTTCTCTCGGATCATTGCTTATGCTCCTTTCTCGTTTCGGTCGGACTGAGTTACACTCACGTTGTCGTGAACGCCGCTGTGGTGGAGTGGACCTTCGTTCAGGTGATCCACGGACTAACTTAAGCTGAAGCCGATGAGCAACGCTTGTGCGTTTTGTTGATTTTGTTACAGTGTCACGGGCTCGTTGCGCGGTTTTGTCTTTGTAGATAATACGGGCGTGCTTGTATTGGTGGAGGAGCGTATGGTGGATATCCCCACACACGTTGCAAACAGCCTTTGAAGTACATTTCCCAACGGAGTGGGACTGAGCCAGACAGTTGGAACAGTACCCATGTTTGCGGATTGTTTGCCTGCGCTCCAAGGTGTTCATGCTAAGAAACAGCTTGCAGAAGCGTACGGAGTGCCTTTGCTTGCAGAGTCGACACTGGTATAAGTGGCTAGAAAAAAAGAATTAGATTAGTATAAGTTTTGTGGTTGATACGTTATAAAATGAGTTGTGTAGAGTTTAAGAGATATTATTTTATTGAAGAGATAAAATGTAAGAGATGATTTTTTTATGTATAGAGAGAATTTTGAGAAGAAAAACTGCATGGAAAAATAAAATGAAAAATCTTAAGCGGTGGGTAAAATACAAAGTTTTACTATCGGTCGCGTGACTATACCATTCTGGGTTCGAATGTCAGCCACTCTTACTCTTTTATCTGCTCCGAGATAGGACTTTATCACACGACCAAGCCGCCATTCCGTAGGTGGAAGTAACTCATCCTTGAGCACGACAAAATCTCCCTCGCATATGTTGCGTTCTGGGAACTTCCATTTATATCTCTTGTGCAACTCTGCGAGATATTCTTCCTTCCAACGTCGGCTAAACTGGTGGTGGAGGATTTTTATTTTTTCCCATCTATTTATGAGAGACAAATTTTCTTTATTGAGTTCAGGGATCGAAACTAGGGGAGCTCCGCGCAAAAAATGTCCAGGGGTCAATGGTAGGAGTTGGGATGGGTCATCGCTTATTGGAGATAACGGTCGGCTGTTTAAGACAGCTTCAATGCGAGTCAGAAGGGTAGAAATTTCTTCGAAATTAAACTTTTGATTCTGAGTGACTTTTTTAAAATGTATTTTAAAGCTTTTAACGGCGGCTTCCCACAACCCTCCCATATGAGGAGTGCTAGGTGGTATAAATGACCATTTAAAACCTTGAGTAATGTATTTGCGAGAAATATCAGAAGCAGCTTTTTGAATGAAGAGCTCATATTCTTTTAGAAGGGTGCGATTCGCTCCAACGAAATTACGTCCATTATCTGAGTAAATCTTTTTAGGAAACCCGCGTCGACCAACAAAACGTGTAAATGCTGCACAAAATGCCTCGGTTGAGAGATCAGAGACTGCTTCAAGATGTATGGCCTTTGTCGAGAAACATACAAAAACGCTTACGTAGCCTTTGAGCAGGGGGGCTCGTCTTAACGCTGAAGATTTAAGTTGGAATGGACCAGCAAAATCAACTCCTATGACGGTAAAGGCTGATGTGAAGTCAACTCGTTCTGGCGGTAGAGCAGCCATAATTTGGGTTTGCACTCTCTGTTTGTAGATGGTGCATACTTTACATTTAAGAACACAATGTTTAATTTTATTTTTGAGTTTTGGAATGTAAAATTCCTGTCGCACAACTCTGAGCATTAACTGGTGTTCCGCGTGTAGAAGTGTTTTATGAGTGAATTCGAGCAAGAGCTTACACAATCGGGATTTTTCGGAGAGAATGATTGGGTGACGTTCGTTATAGCTGATAGCTGCGTTGGCTAAACGACCATTCGCTCTTAAAACTTGATTTTTGTCCAAAAATGGATTCAATGGTAATAGAGAGCTTTTTCTCGAGATTGGAAGAGAGTTTTTCAGTTTGTCGTACTCCTCGGGATAGGACATGGCTTGAGTTATGGCTATAAGCCTTAGTTTTACATAACTGATCTCGGACTGGGTTATGTCTCCCCGGCTTTGATTGACCTGATCACGGTATCTGGGTAAACAGGCGTGGATGAATCGGAACATATAAGATAGTACTCGAAGGGCTCGAGAATACGATGAAAACGCGTTTAGAAGATCGTTTTCTGGAGTAAGAGCATGCAGCACTTCAATTTTTCGAGTTTCAGGCAGTGCCATGACATCGTGTTTGAGATTGGGCCAATTTTGGGGTGGTTGCAATAACCAGGATGGTCCGTGCCACCATAATGAGTTGTGTGTTAGATCTTGTGGGGTGCGGCCTCGTGTGCCAAGATCTGCGGGGTTTTCGTTTGTAGGGACGTATCGCCAATTGGCATTTTTCACATTTTTGAGGATTTCAGTTATCCTATTAGCGACATAGGTTTTCCAAGTGTACGGAGGCTTTTCCAGCCAGGCCAGGACAATCGAGGAATCTGACCACAGGAAGAGCTCGTGCTCCGGTATTTGGAGTTGTGATATGATGTGTTTAACTAATTTTGACAGAAGAACTGCTGCACACAATTCCAGTCGGGGCAAACTTATAGTTTGGAGGGGTGCCACCTTGCTTTTAGCGACTAGCAAGTATGACGTAGTTTTGGAGATAGAGACCATATTGCGAATGTACAGGGTAGCACAATACGCTTTTTCGGAGGCATCACAAAATCCATGTATCTGTATGCTTTGATTAGGAGAGAAGCCAATCCATCTTGGGATGTTTATGTTTTCGATGGTTGATAAGTTTTCTAGAAAAGAGTTCCATTTTATAAGAGAAACTGGTTTGACACACTCGTCCCAATCTGTGCCTTCCAGCCAAAGTTGTTGCAAGAGCATTTTAGCTTGGACAATTATCGGGGATAACCATCCAGCAGGGTCAAACAGGGCTGCTACTGCTGACAGAATTTGTCTCTTTGTAGCAGATGAGGTGGGACTTGGAGCTTTTATGGTGTAGCAAAATGAATCGCTTATTGCATTCCATTTGATTCCCAAGGTTTTTGTGGAACTTGCATCATACAATTTTAAAAAATCAGCATTGAGAATGTCTTCTGGGGGTAAGGGTGACAGTAATTCTGGATGATTGGCTGTAAACTTTTTTAATGGTAGGCCCGCTGTTTTCAGTGCACTGATCAACTGGGTTTGAGCCTTTTGCGCAGATTTTATATCGTGACCACCAGTCAAGACATCGTCTACGTAAGTTTCACGCAGTAAAATTTGAGATGCTAAAGGGTGAGACGTTTGACAGTCTTTTGCTAATTGGTGCAGCGTTCGTATGGCCAAAAATGGAGCGCAGTTTACTCCAAATGTAACTGTTTTGAGAGAATAATCTTCGATTTTCTGATAAGGTTCGGTTCGGAAGAGAATTCGCTGATATTCTCGATCTTCTTTGTTTACTAGGATTTGTCGATACATTTTTTGTATGTCGCCGTTGTAAACAAATCGGTAAAAACGCCAATTGAGGATGACGCTCATAAGATCCGATTGAAGAGTGGGGCCCGTATGGAGAACATCATTAAGTGATAACCCACTGTGAGTTGTTTTAGATGCATTGAAGACAACTCGCATCTTCGTAGATGAGCTTTCGGGTTTAATCACAGCGTGATGGGGAAGATAAAAGGAGAAGAACTTGCCATCCTTTTGAATTTCTTGAGAACTTGTTTTCTCCATATGATTGGCTGTCAAATAGTCCGAAAGGGCTTCATTATATTGGATTTTAAGTTCGGGCTGTTTTTTAAGAGTCCGTTCCATACGAGTATACTGCCCGTAGGCAACATTTCGAGAAGAACCAAGAGTCACTTCAGAAGGAAAGCTTTTCTTGAAAGGGAGACGTACAACGTATCGACCATTGGTCTCACGAAAGGTAGTATTTTTGTACAACTCTTCACAGTATGCGTCTTCTTCTGATATATGACGGGTCTCCGGAACTTCTTCGACTTCCCAAAACCTTTTGAGAAGTTCACTTAAAGAAATCTCGTTATTTTCAGAGACATACGTTGAGTATGAACTGGAATGTGCTGGAACTTCAGAATGACGAATAAGAGGGCCGCTAAGAAACCATCCAAAAACTGTTTTTTGAGCCAAGAGACTTCCAAAAACCTTAGATCGGATTCCTTCTAGCATAATATAAGGGATAATATCACTGCCTAGGACCATGTCTATTTGCGCAGGGATATAGAAGTTTGGGTCAGCGAGTTCAATACCCGCAATATTCCCTAAATTGAGCGTTGAAAATGGATAAGAAGGCAGAAAGTTGGTGAGTTTTGAGAGAACAAGTGCTTGCACTTTTAGTTTGAAATTAAGAGATTTTGTAACGAGATTTAAGAAACATATTTTGTGCGAGCTTCCAACGAGGCTACCACCCATACCAGAAATATTGGTAAAGTGTTTTTTGACTGGCAATGCCAGACGAGTCTGGACTTTCTCAGAGATAAACGTTCTTTGAGAACCTTGATCAATTAGCGCGCGAATAGTGAATAGCTCGTCGAGATGTTGTATATGAACTAGGGCTGTGGGTAAGACCACTCGAGCTTCATTTGCTACAAAATGAGAAGAAACTTCGGCCACATCTTCTGGTCTGAAGTGTGCTGGGTCTTGGTTTGAATCCTCATGGGAATCGGATGTTTGAATGTGCATAGAATTAGCTGAGCTGCTTCGCGATGTACAAGGATCGGAGTTTTGACCAGCATTTTCTTGCGTTTTAACATGTAGCATTGTATGATGCTGTTTCTTGCAATAAAGACAAGAAAACGAGCTTTTGCACTGCTTTTTTTGATGAGAATAGGCTAGGCAATTTGAACAATACTTATATTGCTTTACGAAATCTACTCTTTCTTGAGCCGAAAGAGCTTTAAATTTGGGGCACAGTCTTAGGGAGTGATTTTCTTTGCATACCAGACAGTATGAATAATTCACTTTTGGCTTGTGTTCTACATGGAAATTTTGCACTTGGAGTTTGTGTGGAGAGTTGTTTCGTTGAGGTTTATTATGAAAAGGGTGAGATTGAGGTTTGCTCTGAGTAAGCTGCTGATTTCTGTACTGAGAAATAGCATACGTCGCTTTGGGCTTAGCGTTTCGAATGCTATTAATTCGTTCAACCACTTCGTAGCGTGACGTGAGAAACTTATCCATTTGTGACCATGTTGGCAGTTCTTTTCGGTTATTTAGCGACTGTTCCCAGAGCGCCAACGTGTCCTCCGGGAGTTTTGTAGAGCAAAGATAAATAAGTATGGGGTCCCAGTTCTCTACCGAAACAGCTTGAGATGACAACATTGATATACAATCATTGACAGTTGATTGTATTCTTTGAATGGCTGTACTATTCTCTGTGGTCGCTGCTGGAATGCCAAATAAGACTTTAAGCTGATTGTCAACAAGAATTCGTTTATTTTCATAACGAGTTCGAAGAGCTTCCCATGCTAGAGGAAAATTTTCGTCACATAGCTGGTATCTTTTAACAATATTTCCCGCAGGTCCTCGGGTCTTGTTACGCAAATGATACAGCTTTTGTGCTGGGGTTAATTTAGGGTGACTACTGTAGACAGCCGTAAACATGTCTCTAAACGATGGCCAGTCCTCATAACTCCCAAAGAAAATTTCCGTATCACAAGGCGGAACTTTAATAAAGGCTGCGCTTGTGTTGAGTTCATGGATTTGGGTGCAATTAAGATTGTTTTCGGAAGCGATGGGTTTGGTGATCAATTTGTCTTGCCAAATGCCCTGCAGATCCATTATTTGAGACCTACATAAGTGATATGCATCGGAGCATGCATTAAATTTGGCCTTAGCAGAGTCTTTGAACTCCTTGTTTGCTTCTGCATCATCAGAGATCATGACTTCTTCAAAGGCTTTCACGAGCTTGTTCCACCTTTCATCGATGTCGTGAATTTTTACCGTAAGGATATTATCGGTGTGTTCTTCCGGGGAAGAAGAATCGAAGTTAGAGCAAAAGGTGACTAACAAGTCCGAAGCAAATATGTATTTGCTTGTGACACTCATTTTGTTTAGGCAAGCGATTTTTTATAAATTGTGAGAAATTTTATAAAATTGTTAGGGAAAGAAAAAAAGAAAAACCCCCAGGAGATATCTGCGTGGATAGTTTGCAATATTCCTGCTGACTGAGATCAGGAAATATATGCCTTAGAAAGTTTGACAAGACGATATTATTCTCCTTTGAAAAATATCTTATTTCGATTAAATTGTATACTTCATAAATTTTCTGAGAGTATGAATGAAATGTATAAGTAAGTATATATATACATATATTTATTACTCTGACGATGATTGAGTTAAGTGTGTATATGAACAGGAACAAATAGGAAATAATTATTTAATTTGAATTTTTAGTTTAAACAATATATATTTTTTTCTCAGTGTATCGAATGAACGATGGCTATGGTAAGTGTGTGTTCGTAATCAAATAAATGTTGTAAATTTTTAGTGTAACGGAATATTTTTGTTTTGTTCTCAGTGTATCGAATGACCGATAACTATGGTAAGTGTGTGTGTGTGTGTTCGAAAACGAATAAATGTTTAAAATTTTTGTGTAAGGCAATATTTTTCTCAGTGTATCGAATAGACGATGACTATGGTAAGTGAATGTGTGTTCGAAATCGAATAAATGTTTAAAATTTTAGTATAAGGCAATATATTTTTTCTCAGTGTATCGAATGAACGATGACTAAGGTAAGTGTGATGTGTGTGTTCGAAAACGAATAAATGTTTAAAATTTTTGTGTAAGGCAATATTTTTTTCTCAGTGTATCGAATAGACGATGACTATGGTAAGTGAATGTGTGTTCGAAATCGAATAAATGTTTAAAATTTTGCTATAAGGCAATATATTTTTTCTCAGTGTATCGAATGAACGATGACTAAGGTAAGTGTGATGTGTGTGTTCGAAAACGAATAAATGTTTAAAATTTTTGTGTAAGGCAATATTTTTTTCTCAGTGTATCGAATAGACGATGACTATGGTAAGTGAATGTGTGTTCGAAATCGAATAAATGTTTAAAATTTTAGTATAAGGCAATATATTTTTTCTCAGTGTATCGAATGAACGATGACTAAGGTAAGTGTGTGTGTGTGTGGGTTCGAAAACGAATAAATGTTTAAAATTTTTGTGTAAGGCAATATTTTTTTTTCCAGTGTATCGAATAGACGATGACTATGGTAAGTGAGTGTGTGTTAAAATCAAATAAATGTTGTACATTTTTAGTATAACGAAATATTTTTTGTTCTCAGTGTATCGAATGACCGATGACTATGGTAAGTGTGTGTGTGTGTGTTCGAAAACGAATAAATGTTTAAAATTTTAGTATAAGGAAATATATTTTTTCTCAGTGTATCGAATATATAAAAATTGTGGTAATTGTGAGTGAAATTGAATAATAAAAATACTGATAAATTTTCTTTTTAATTTTAGGTTATTTTAAACTTTCGCAAAATTTAATTTTTATTTTCAGTGTATCAATTGTATAAGATTGTGGTAAGTGTGAGTGAGTTTGAAAATAAAATATTTGATAAATTTTATTTTTAATTTTAAGTTATTTTAAAATTTCGCAAAATTTTATTTTTATTTTCAGTGTATCAATTGTATTGTTTATTTTCATGTATCGATTGTATGATAATTTTGATAAATGTGTGTGTGTGTGTGTGTGTTTGAAAACGAATAAATGTTTAAAATTTTTGTATAAGGCAATATTTTTTCTCAGTGTATCGAATGAACGATGACTATGGTAAGTGAGTGTGTGTTAAAATCAAATAAATGTTGTACATTTTTAGTATAACGAAATATTTTTTTTTTTTTTTTTTTCTCTGTGTTTCGAATGAACGATAACTATGGTAAGTGTGTGTGTGTGTGTGTGTTCGAAAACAAATAAATGTTTAGAATTTTAATCGAAAGGAGTACCTTTGATCTTGGGTTCCCACAAGATCGGTGCTGAGGCTTTGTCGAAATGTTGAAATGTTGTTCGATGCCGCTTAAGGGATGTAAGTACCCAGCTTAGTTTCCAACGCTGTTGTATGAGCCTTCGCTGGCAGCGCGTTCAGTGTGAGCTTACGAATGCCTTGTGCCAATATGCACGCTGTTGTTGTTGGTGTTGTGAGACTCTAACTGCTGCTGTTATTGCCAAATGGGCTCCGCTCGCCGTGGGTGTAAAGCAATGTCTGTTGCTGGTTTCGCCAGACCCTGTGACCGCCGCCGTTGCTGCCGATTGGGGCTCAGCTGGCCGTGGGCACAAACCAATGTTCGCCGTTGGTGTTTCTTTGCTATTTTTATTATTAAAAAAAAAAAACACAAACTATAACACAACACCCTCCTTTACCTTGAAACACTTTGTATTCTTACTATTTGGAATGAACTTCAAAAGTCGCTTGCAATGCATGTGGAGACATCCACCATACGCTCCTATAACACAACACTTTCTTTTACACTTTGTATTCTTACTATTTTTTGCAATTATTAATTTTATTATGCGTCACATGCGTTTTGTGCGCGCGTCGCCATTTTCTACTTCAGACTTGCATAACTAAACGGATCTTACCTTTTTTTAGTACTTGCTACGTGTCGCATGATTTACTCCGTTGCATAGGGTATTTGTTCAGATTTCCGCCCTGAATTTTCTGTGAACATAAAAAATTTTTCTATTATTGATTTTATCTTTCTTTTCAATGTTTTGAACTTCGAGGGACAATTCCATTCGAGGTTCAATAAAAAACTCGAAGGAGCATGTAAAAAGCCTAGCAAATTTATTTAGCTCTATTTTAGGGAAATTAGGGAGGATTTGAGGATCCTAGAGCTGCACTAATTTTGCTCTGCTTTATTATTATTTTAGGGCAGGATGTCGGGTATCCTGAAGAAAGGGTGGATGTCGGGTATCCTGAAAAGAGAGAGAGAAAAGGAAAAGCTTCTTGTTTCCAACAAATTAGTGGATATCTTCTCTAATATGAGATTTATTAGAAAAAATAACTCCGCAAAGTTTTAGAGTAAAACGGGATTACAATTTATATAATATTTATTGAGAAGAGCGGAGCTCGTTAAAAATTAAAGAATTATAAGTGATAGTACAATTTATCTTTATATATAAATCTTATCGAGAAGAGCGGAGCTCGTTACCTTGTGGTGGTTGAAAACAGAAGAAAACAAATTCAAACGGAAGTTATAAGTGTTACTTAAACTCTAGGTTTAATATACAATAGTGTACTAAAAAAAAGGGAACAATTCAAGCGGAAGATATAATATAATTTAGAAGCTATGTTTAATAAACAAAGTACTAAAGTACTAAAATTAGTTCATATTTGGTAAGTAGTCGGTTTAAGGTATTCAGACTTTTCAATACATAATACTCCATTAAAATTAAAGCAAACAATTCAAATTAAAGAAACTATTTTAAAACGTTATTTATGTAGAAAACAAAATAAGGAAACGCTTGTTGGCGTTGACAATAAGAAAATTGAAACTCTTGATATTTGTTTGCAATTAATGTCAGATTCTGCACTTTAACTTGTATGCATTACACCCCGATTCCATGCATTAGCCCCCATTTTTTGGCGGATGTTGGTCAGATTGACTCCACTCACTATTTAATTAACTATTTATTTTATACAAATTTATGACATTAAGTCCGGAGTGTCAATTCACGAAGTATCAAGGAAATATGAAATTCTGCGCCCAATACTCCAAAGCCGGATTCATTCATAACCGTTCCAATAAGGCTCTGCCTGGTCCTTTGCCATGTTTAACATGCATCGAAGGGGGAAAAATAATCTGATAACTTTGAAAGAGGTTTCCCAAGAAGAAAAGACAAAGTTCAAAGAATTGTTAAAGAATTTTTAGATGCATACATACGTGAAAATACAGTAGAGACTCACAAAAGTTGAGACTCGCAAAAGTTAAAATATACGGAAAAGGTAACTAGGCTACTATCACCACAGGAAACTCTAAAAAATTATTTTTTGTGTCAACTTTTCTGAGTTCTTGTTTTATCACCCTTTTGCTTGTTTTTACAAATGGAGAATAAGCTGTACAAATTGACCGACGTAAAAGAAACTGTCCAATTATTAGCTCTTAAAGCGAAGGTGAAAGATATCTTTACAAAAATCTACCCAAATAAAAAAGCGAATGATTTAATGACAAGTCACGGTTGGTTTTTGAAATTCAAGCGCCAGTATTAAGGCATGTGTAGAGATTCTATTTAGCAAGAAAACAGAATATAATATGTTTTAAGATACACCACTTTATTCATATTTCATGTATATTTATTCATATACATATACATAAACATATAATTTTAAATTTCACTTTTGTCCTTAAAAAGTTAATAATTCAAAAAAATTTCCAGTACCAAAAACAAACGGGTTAACTTTTTTGAGTCTCTACTGTATGTTTAAAAATAATTTTCCTGGTATAGCGAATTTCTTAACCGACATCTAACAAATATCTATTCGAGTTCCTGAAGCAGTAATAAATGCCAGTGCACATCTTTTGGAAAAAGATTTAAGAGGCTAGTTCCATCAAATTCAAACATACTTCGATGAAAGGTCCTATTAGCTCCTAGAGGTGCAAGTAACATTTATGAAACAGATAAAGGAGCACCTAAAGAGAGCATGACAGTTATGTTTTCATTTTCTGCTGATGCCTCGATAATTCCACCATGATTGTTTTTGCTTATAAAAGAATACCCAAGGATATATTAGAATCAATACCTGAAGGAATAGTGTATACGAAAACTGATTCAGGCTGGATGACTTCAGATGCATTTATATACAATATAAAAGAAGTCTTTTACCCAACACTGGTTTCAAATCAAATATTGTTTCCTGTAATTCTTTACGTAAATGGTCATACAACGCATTTAACTTACAGTTTATCCAAGCTCTGAGAAATATTGCAAATTGTTCTGATCTGCTTATACCCAAATGCAACAAAAATTTTACAGCCAGCCGATGTGGCTATTTTCAGACCACTTAAAATGGGGTGGTTAAAGGAACTGCAATGTTGGAGAATGCATAACATGGACCAACAGTTTACAAAGCATCATTTTGCAAAATTATTAAAAAACATTATTGGTACCTGCATAAAAAATGAGACCATAACAAATGGTTTTCGTACCTGCGACCTGTATCCTTTTAATCCCAACACAATCGATTACAGTAAATGCCTTGGAAAGTCAGGTTTGGATCTAACTGAAGTTGAGCACAAAGACACAAAAATGATATTGTGGTTTATGATTTATATAAAATATTATTTTTTATTTGTATTTAGTTAATGTTTTGAATATAATTTTTTCATAAAATAATTAAAATAAAAAAGTTCTTATTGTAAAAACCAGATGGCTCATAACTGGGAAAAAGGTGGCTCAAATTGGAAATCGTGGGCTCATATCTGGGATTCGGTTCATTTTATAATAAATCATTATTTTTAAATATATTGGTCTAATTGGCATTCAAACAAATTTAATCAAATTATTATTCTTGAATGAACGCGTATTTTAACACTAAAACGCTGCCAAACATGCTAAAAATAACAAAGTTATCATTCTTCTAAGAAAAAAATTCTCTTAAGGGGGCTCAGGACTGGGTGTTTTACCCTAATTTCTTTAAAACATTAAACCTTGTCACTGTAACCAATGATTCAAGTAACCTTTTTCTAAACATCGAAATATTAATTTTTCTTGAAGCTTTACAAGACATCTTTACTCGCTGAGGTTTGTCATCGACTGCAGAGACGTGACGGCCGATTGGAAAAATGTATTTGAATTGAACAAATTTTCTGTGTCTGCTAGGGTGTAAACCTGGCCTCTTGGAATTGGCGAGTGGTCCATTCAGTTTTTAACTCTCTTGGTCACGGACGCCACAGTTCACTTTTTTCACAAAACCATAAATTAAAGTTTTCCTTTATGAAGATATTTGCTCCAAATAGGTATACAGTCAGGATTCCCAAATTACTGTGAAATATATCTATGTATCTTTATATGACGTGTCATTTGTATTTGTATTCGGTTAGCTTAAAGTAAAAACTTTTCTGATACTTAAGATAAGTTTTTTGTGTAGCAAAGCCACAACACTTAAATATCTTAACTTATTTAATAATAAGTAGAAAAATAAAAGAAAGTAGAAGCTTAGCGCCGTTCCGTAAATGTCAAACTTAATTAAAACGTTGAGTAATATTTTTGACACATATTAATTTCATGTTAATAGAATTCGGACGTGGTTGATTACTTTTTTATTTTTTGACAGTGCGTGGGAAAGTGGCACATAATATTAATCTAATTAAGCAATAGTTTGGAGATTTATGAGCGAATATAAATTATTTTTATTGTAACGTTAGATTTTGTAGGATTATACTGAAGAGAAGGTCATGCAACTATGAAAAGGAAATAAAATTACAGAAAATTTTCAAGAAATTATTTAACAAATTCTCGTAAAATTGAGGTGGCATAAGAAAAGAGCATACAAAAATGCGAAACTTTTTTTATCATAAGATCCTGACAATAATCTAGAGAATATCTTTAATTTCTTGCATAAACTTTCAATAACTTACTTTAAAATAAATTGTATTCTAATTTTTCCCGATTAAACTTCTCTTTTTTTTTTTGGTACTGTTGGTGACTTTTCATTTTTTATAAATAATGAATGAGAGAATTGCCATTTCTTTTTTTTATTAAAATGGTATAAAGTGCTATTAATTCTTGGAAATGTTAAATATTGCTTTCGGTGAAAGCAAATAAAATTCCCTTACTATTTGAACACACCATTCACACACCGTACACGTCTCTTAAATCGATATTTGTGGGTTTATTTTTTACGATACGTTTTATTTTCTTTGCGTGTATCAATTCTGCTATCTCGCACACTTTCAGGTGCCTGTCCTGCAATACCATTTTACGGATTTTCTTCACCATTTCCACCATGATCCAAAACCTCAAATATTTAAATGCTGACTACTTCTTTTAGAATGACTGTTCCGGAAAATTTATTTAATACTCTTGTGGATGTAAGCTTTTGGCCCCGGAATACAATTGTTCATGAATTTGAATTCAAAAACAAACCGCGTATTGCAAATGTTGGACACTTGCCTCGTCCTTCTAATAATCCTCAGTACGATAAAAAAAACGATAAAAAAATCACAAGCCTTAATTAGAGCTTGCGTATCAAAACGTTAGAGGTCTAAATTCTATACTTTCCGATATTTTCATTAACAGTCTTGATTTTGAATATAACTGTATAATTTTTACTGAAACTTGGCTTCGCTCTAACGTCTTTAATTCTGAAATAATGTGCAATAAGTACAAAATTTTTCGTAAAGATCGCTATGACAAGATCGGCGGTGGCGTTCTGATAGCTGTCCATAACTCGCTTGCTTCTTAGGAATTAACAATTCCTGGCACCAACGACCTGGAGTTTATTTGTGTTACAGTTAAACTAAATAGTAATACTATTTTTCTTACTTGCTCTTACATTCCACCTAAAAGTGATTTAACAATTTACTTAAACCATATTAACGCCATCGAAACTGTTCATAATATGCTTAAAAATATGGACACTATCATTGTACAGGGTTTTCCAATAAGAGGTGTTATTGTGAATCGCCCGGTATTGTGAATCGCTCACTTCTAAAGTTTTTATTCTTTGACATTTGACAAGTAGAAACTACGCCATTACTAAAAATGGAACGATACACGCTTCAACAACTCATTGAAATTATTAAAATTCACTACAAAAATGGTGAAAATCTTGCAGTCACAGTTCGCAAAACTTAAACATTTTGTGGTCGTCGTGAACCACCTTGTCGGACCGCAATACAGAAATTGTTGAAAAAATTTGAGCTGTAGGGACAAGTTAGTGATGTGAAGAATAAAACCCGTGCACGTCGCTCAAGAACAACTGAGAATATTTATGCTGTAGCCCAAAGTGTTGAAGAAAACCCAGGTTTGTCCATTTCTCGGCGTTGTTTGGTATTGGGCATTCCACATACGTCATTACACCGTATTTTGCATAAGGACTTGGGTCTTAAGGCTTATAAAGTTCAGTTAACACAAGAACTCTAGCTGGCCGATCATCAACAACGTCATGTCTTTGCTGATTGGGTCCTTGAAATGCATGAAAATGATCCGGAATTCCATCAAAAAATCATCTTGACTGATGAGGCCCATTTCCACCTCGGTGGCTACGTCAACAAGCAAAGTTGTCGCATCTGGGGCTCGGAAAACCCAAGAGTTATTGTTGCGAAGCCTCTCCATTCTCAACGTGTGACTGTTTGCTGCGGTTTATGGTCCGGCGGGGTCATTGGACCTTACTTTTTCGAAAATTAGGTTGGATCAGCAGTTATGGTCAATGGTTTGTGCTATCGAGAGATGATTAATGATTTTTTATGGTCGGAGTTGGATGGTATTGATCTGGACAACGTTTACTTTCAACAAGACGGCGATACGTGCCACACAAGCAACGAAACCATTGATCTTTAGCGGGAAAAGTTTCCGGACCGTATTATCTCTCCCAGAGCCCAGCATCGATTGAAGACCTCAAAGATGGAATTCGTGAGGCTATCGAGGACATAGGGCAGCCACTTTGCAATTTGGTTATAGAAAATTTCATGAAAAGGATATTGTCCTGTAAGCGTGGTCGTGGTGGCCACTTGGCTGATAACGGCATACCTTCTTCTTTATTATGAAATAAACATTCGATCATTTATCCCAAAAAATGGCATTTTCTTTGAATACCAAAATAATTGGAAAACCCTGTATTAGGTGATTTCAACTTACCTTCCATGTCCTGGAGTTTGTCCGATGATTCCGCATTTCTTACTCCTATTCCTGCCTCTGATTGGATAAATGATTTCTTAGATAAGTTGTCTGATCTGTGTCTTCAACAGGTTAATAATATTCTTAATAAAAGTTATAGATCTCTTGACCTTGTTTTTGTAGACAGATGCACTTCTGTAAATCTCCGTCGTTCGAACCCAGTTTCTTTTCCGGAAGACGGTTATCATCCAACTCTTGATATAACAATATTACTTGCCAACGAAAATGAAAATAAATTAGCTCCAGATACGTGAAATAAAAAATATTTAACTTTAAAAAAACAGACTATGTTAAACTTAATGCTCTTCTCGCGCGGATTGACTGGTCTCCAATTTTAAATAATAGGTCTTCGTATTCTTTTTATGATGTCGAATCTTGAGTACAGTTTCTCAATGATACCTTGCAAAATTGCTTGGTCTCTAAAAGTCTTAAGTCTCTAAAAAATTTAAAAAATCGCTTATTTAAGAAATATAAAAAGTCAGGCTCTAATTTAGACTTCGCTTGCTATTCCACTTGTCGCTACAGATATCAACTATTAAATAAACAATGCTATTCTGGTTATATAGCCAAAATAAAAACTCAATTCAAAGATAACCCGAAACTTTTCTACACTTTTGTCAACTCAAAACGAAAAATCTCCAGATTCCCACCTCTTATGAAATTCAATCATGAAGAAGCATCTTGCGACATCGAAGTTTCCAACATGTTTGCAGACTTCTTTAAAAAAACTTACTCCGATATACCATTGAGCATGAGTCTTGAATATCCTTACCAACCACCAGTAAACTCTTTTGAAATCCCCGTAATAGATTCTAATATAGTTATGTATTACCTTCGATAAGTTAAATCTTCTTTTATGACTGGTCCTGACAAAATCCCGAGGTGCATTTTAAAACATTGTTCTATTAGTTTGTGTTCTCCTCTATCAAAAATGTTGAACACATCCTTGCACAGTGGTCATTTTCCCTATATATGGAGAAAATCTTATATAATACCCTCTTCATAAATCCGGCTCAAAAATTGATGTTTCCAATTACCGAGGTATCGCAAAACTAAGCGCAATCCCTAAGTTATTTGAGAAAATTATAACTGATCAAATAACCTACGTCGTATCTTCCTCCATTTCCACCTCTCAACATGGTTTCTTAAAGGGAAAATCTACGATAACTAAGCTCTTGGAGTTTACTACGCGTGTCATTAAAGGTTTTACTTTAGGACGACAGACCGACGTTATTTATACAGACTTTAGCAAAGCTTTCGATAGTGTTAATCATTATCTTCTTCTGAAAAAGCTTTATCTAATTGGGTTTCCCGTCAAACTATTACACTGGATTAAATCGTACTTGCCGAATCGTTCGCAAAAAGTTTTATATAAGAATTCTATGTCAAAAAATATTTTGGTTCCATCAGGTGTTCCTCAGGGTGTTCCATTTTTACTGTTTATAAATGACCTTCCTTCTGTAATAAAACACTGTAACGTCTTAATGTACGCCGATGACGTGAAACTTTTTCTAACTTAGAAATCACCCGAAGAACAACAACTCTTACAATCTGATTTAAATAATCTAGTGGAGTGGTGTAATTTAAACCTTTTGAAAATAAACTTAAAAAAATGTAAGCAAATGACATTCTCACGTCGAATTGCTAATAGTATAAATTACACTATAAATAATACTATCTTAGAAATTGTACACAGTTTTCTTGATTTAGGTGTAATTATGGATCCAAAACTACGTTTCAATCTTCAACTTAATTTGGTGGTAAGCTTTATAAGATTAGTACTTTCTACCATAGTCATTATTTTCATACAAAAACCACCATCTATACGTTAGGTCGGGTATTCCTGGGACTAATATGATGCAATATGATTTTCCAACATTTCGATACCACTTTTATAGTACGATTTCTCTTTCTCGTCAAAACAGGCCTCAGTTCTAGCGATTACTTCATCATTGAATTTCTTTCCAGCAAGCATTGTCTTGAGATCTGAAAAGAGGAAAAAGTCGCTGGGGGCTAAATCTGGAGAATACGGTGGGTGGATAAGCAATTCTAAGCCCAATTCATTCAATTTTGCTAACGTTTTCATAGAATTGTGACACGGTTGCATTGTCTTGGTGAAGCAACACTTTTTTCTTTGCAAATGTGGCCATTTCTTTGTGATTTCAGCCACCCGTCGTAGTTTTGACCGTAGTTGTAAGAAAGTTGTACTTAATTTGAAATGATTTCCTTAAGGTATTTTCGGATACGACGTATCAACTGCTTCACAATTTTGGCCTTTTAGCCATTGTTGTAGACTTAACTTTTGAGTTCTTCGAAGAAATCTTCAATTGGTCGGCATTGTGGTAATTTAGTGCGGTTCCTATCCTTAGGTACGAAATTTATATTTTTGCTGACCAACAACTCTCATGTCGTATTTGCATAATTCGAAGAGGCTTTGTGCGGCTAAAATATATAATCATCATCTTGATAATATTTATGAATAAATAGAACTAAAATTTAGCTTAAGGAATAATTTTGATGGATCACTATGTTATATTTATTATCAGTCCACTTGTCTTGAAGTATGGCTCCAAAATTCTTTTGTCAGAGACAGCCATATAAATCATAACGTTTTGTTCAAACTTTTTCTTGTATTTATATTTTACATCTGGAGAGCTTGAAGATATGTCATTTGCTTAAAATGTACCGTTTCCTGGCATTTGTGGTGTATTTAGTATGAAATAGCTCTGATTATCCAAAATGAACGATTTTCCATTGTAATTTTTGACCATGAATCGAAATTGAAACTTAACTTATTGAATTTGCTCTTCAGTGTACTCTAGAGACCGCTGGTCCTTGCTGACTTTAATATTGAGTGATTTTAATGTTTAACAAATATATGGCTGGAAGTATTTTAATTTCCGAACGGTTTCCTTTCGACTTATACCATCTTTGTTGTTGAAAGCAGTTATAAGCTCTTTAATGTTTTTTTTTTGTAGTCATCATAATCAGGTTTCTTTCGGAACGAGGTTGCCTATCAATTTTTAAGGTACTCAGGATAGAATATATCGCCCTTTTTGACACGCCCTCAGCCACAAAATGTCCGTATGTGACTTTTTCCCTTCTCTAAATGCTGTTGATAAAAATTTTCAATACGCTCGCGGAGATGCTGATGCTGCGAAAGCATTTTAAAGACTAATGAAACAAGTACGCTGCCATGAATCATATGCAGCTATGGGCAGAGAACGCTCTTGGAGGAAGAATTGAGAGCAAAGGCTTATGTAAAAAGGCTTATTTAGTAACACAAATCGCAACAATAAATCAAAGACAAAAGACAAACACAGAAACAACACAGAAGCTTTAAATGTAGTGGTGCCCATAACCGATCATGAACCAACAAGACAAGATCAAGCAATCAGCAGTGCGAGAAAAAAGTATTTTTTTCGTGCCACGTCATCGGTCACAAGAAATGCTACATTTCATACGTTTTTCATGCAAAACATGTGAAAACTTAAATAAAAGTGGAAAATTATAAAATTAACAAGTTTAATTCTCGAAAAAAGAATTAGCGGCCTCGGTAGTCGAGTTGGTAGCGTGCTCGACTGCCATCCCAGAGGTCCCGGGTTCGATTCCCGGCCAGGCCATGGTCCTTCGCTTTAAAAACCTTTCTAAATTTTCTATCCTCATTTCTAATCAACTGAAATTAAAAATTCATCAATATTTACGACTTGAAGTTGTAGTTGATGGTAGAGAAGTTTGTGGATGAGATTGCCTTATAACTTGAATTGACTGAGGTAAAGGCATAACACTTGCCTCTGATTCAAATTCACATGTTTCTTTGGCTTTCCACCACGCTTATAACATCCTACACGTATTTCACTTGATTGCCCTTTCCTTCCCACTAATCTATCATCCCATTTCGAACCAAGACAGACTTGACTGAATAGGTATTCCACCTGAAATCCTTGGTTCAAAGCTAAAAAAAAAAAAAAAACTTCATTTTTATAAAAAACACAAAAAATTACTGAATTATAAACACTAATAATTCTTTAAAACTTCAAGAAATAATTTTTCACATATAATCGCTACACGTGAACAAAACAATTTGTGACCGATGACGTCAGACCTACCAGCTTTGTTTTGTTTACAATATGGCGGCTCTTTTCTTTGCATGATCTTTATTTCTTGATTCATGATACCCGATCATATTGAAAAAAGATGATGCAATAAATCATTTAATTATGCAATGCTTTCGTGGCAAACCAAACCCTGTTGAAACTGCAACCAATGCAAATTAGTGCAGATTTTTAGTTATAACCCGTTATACGTTAGGTAGGGTATTTGTGGGACAACCCACGTACATAGCGTCGATCATTCCTTACTAGATTTTACAATAAAATTCGTTATTAGGATTCTCAAAATAGAATTTGTTGCATAAGTCTTTGCAGATTTTAAGTATATAAAACATTGAATATTATTGAAAAATTTTATAAGCCAATGTTTTTCTTTTATGTATATAAAACATTGCATATTATTGAAATTTTTTTAATTTTATATTATAAGCCAATCTTTTTTTTGATATCAAGTGTGTTGAAATGCTCCCTTTAAATCTACTATATTTTACTGCACTATATTTTACTGCCACAAACAATTTTATCTATACACATAAGTTCCTAAACACACTAACCGCCACTTTATGTATTCCGAAAAGAGCACTACGTTCGTTTGGGACACAATAAGCAATACAATTTTTTCATATCAAAACCTATTGTTGCTCGTTTCTTTCACGAACGAGAGAGCCCTTTTCGGAATTCATAAAGATGCGGTTAATTTATTTGACAAAAGCTACATACTTGTACACTCTTACTTATGTTTTGCTCTGACTGTACATGATTTACATTTTCAACAATTTACTAAATTAAGTTATTGTTTTTAATATGCATGTGAGTTTATGCCAAAAATTTCACTTTGCACATTTATTAATCATAAAAAGGTCAAAAAACAAAAACAACGCCGTCAAATACAAGCTGTGCAAAAACGACCCCCTGGCAATAAATTCAATTTGAGCAAATTAGTGGTAAGTAGTAATATAGATACGCACAACACGTGCATAACGCACCAAGTAACATGGTATTTAAAAAAACAAATCATGAATATTTTTACCAACATAAAAATTAATTTATATATTAAATTTTACATTAAAGAGTTGATGCATTACCTTAGGCCCTAAGCAAGCAATTTAAAAATAAAAACTAAAAATAAAAATAAAATAAAGCAAGCAATTTACCCAAAATTAAAATGCCTTAAACTATTCTAACAACGGCCAATTGTTAAATATGCATAAGTTAAATGTAAATTTATTTTATGTTTAGTGAAAGAATATCACTTGAATTGGTGTAAATAATAATCCGAATAATTACGTAAAATAAAACGAAGTATTTAAACTAATTTTTTTTTTGTGTATTGATACACACAAAATTGTTTTTGTTTATTAATAACACATTACATTTTGTTACATGTGTTTGATTGTTTGAATTGAACTGAATTTGTTTTAAAAGGGTTTTTATAAAGTTTGAATTGACAGTGTCTTGATTTATTTTCTCTTTCATTTCAACTCTTACGGAAATACAATTATTTGCATATTCACATGTGAAATAAATTGTTCCTGACGGCCTCGGTGCTCGAGTAGGTAGCATGCTCGGCTGCTATCCCAGAGGTCCCGGGTTCGATTCCCGGCCAGGCCATGGTCCTACGCTTTAAACTAGTCTGAATTTTCTTTTCACATTTCTAATCAACTGAAATTTAAAATTTATCAATATTTACGTTGATGGAAGAGAAGTTTGTGGATGAGATTGCCTTATAACTTGAACACTTGCCTCTGATTAAATTCACATGTTTCTTTGGCTTTCCACCACGCTTAGAACATCCTACACATGTTTCACTTGATTGCCCTTTCCTTCCCACTAATCTATCACCGAATTTCGAACCAAAGCTTAGTTCAAAGCTAAAAAAAAAGATACAGTAGTTTCGACTATGTCGTAACACAAGACGTAGAATTATTCAACTCGCGTTTGATGACATCTTTTTTAAAAAATATTTAGCAAAATATTTATTCCATACACCTGAGCATATGACCTTTAAGAGAAATGGTTAATATGTATTACCGACCCCCATTATTTTTGCAAAAGGAACATTTTTGCCTTTGACACTTATTCCCTCCGACCACTCCTTAGGGGGGCTCCCATACAAATATTATGGTTTTTGTATATTTATGCCATACACCTGAGCATATGACCTTTAAAAGAGTGCTGGAGAGGGTTAATATGTATGACCGACCCTCACTATTTTTTCAAAAGGAACATGTTTGCGTTTGACACCTATTCCCTCCGACCACTCCTTAGGGGGGCTCCCATACAAATTGTATGGTTTTTGTATATTTATTCCATACACCTGAGCATATGACCTTTAAGAGAGTGCCGGAGAGGGTTAATATGTATGACTGACCCCCATTACTTTTGTAAAAGAAACATTTTTGCCCTGAACACCTATTCTCTCCGACCACTCCTTAGGGAAGCTCCCATACAAATATTATGGTTTTTGTGTCGGAAAGGGTTAATATGTATCACCAACCCCCATTACTTTTGCAAAACGGGAATTTTTCTCCCAGTGAGGATCAAGCAGACCAACAAGTGCTAACATCAACATTGTACGATCAGCACTTTAGGCACACCAAAGGCTCAAATCGTGACCTAAATACCGACACCTGATCACTATCAACCACCCTACTTACCTCGGAGAATGACGTATTCTACGTCAAAACAAAAATAATGCTATGGGGTTATTTTTCCTCGTCGGCCGTAGGTCTAATATGTAAATATATTAAATAGTATAATGCTGCTATTTTCCGATGGAGAAATGCAGTTAAAATGTGTAGTTATACAAGATAATAATCTCACACACTCCTCGCTACTGGCAAAAATAATATTCTGGCACAATAGCATTAATCTATTATAATGACCATCGCAGTCACCAAACCTTAATCCAATTGAACACCTTTGGGGGATCTTGAAGAAGAAAAAAGCTGTAGTGGTATGCTAATGATCCCTCAATTTGTGATAAACTGGTGGATTCTATGTCCCATCGCTGCATTGAAGTTTTAGAAATCCATGGTACCACAACAAAATATTAATGTTCAATAAGTTTTCAGCATAAAATTAGTAGATTTTAAGAAAAAAGTATTAGTATGTTAGTTATGTCTTTTGTTTCTATTATTTTTTCCAAGGACAATAAATGAAATAGTTTTTTTTTTGTTTTGTGAATTGCGTGAAGCTGCTGATTTTTTTTTAAATATTCTTATAGATATTCTCTTAATCTTAAAGTCATATGTAAACTTTGAAAATAAAATTCATTTAACAAACAAATAATCAAACAAAAGAAAAACATACAGGTCATTTTTATTATTTTTTCTATCACTGATATTTTTCATCTGATATCTAAGCAAAATAATTAAGTCGAAATCGAAAGTGGAATTTCTCACGAATGTAAAGTCATTGACAAATCGTTATATACGTTTGCGAACAAAATTATCACCTAAACGAAAGAATTTCGAAATAAACTCATTTGGTTTGCTGGGTTATGCTGGTTATGCTGGGTTTGCTGGTTTGCATCATTAGTGTGTAAACTGCTTGAAAATAACAAAAATCATTGCATACTTTTCGGCTGCTTTTTAAATAATTTACTGCTTACAATACAGTACGAGGCAAAAGCATTCGATGTTATTCGAAGAATCACTGTTAATGGCAGTGATCCCCAAAGTGTTGGCAGCCATACGATTTCAAATGTTATGTTTAATACGTACAACTTAATAACGTTCCGTGTTGTGTTTAAGTTCGTTAAGCTTATGAAATGTTACTTAATGAGTTTTAGCACGATTCAACCAACTAACAATTTGCCTTAACTGATAACCTCCAACGCTCCATTACGGCATATCACGAACAACCAAACGTAATTGAAGGAAGCTCTTAGCATACGTACACTTTACACAATAAGGCAATAAAAAAATAATTAAAATTGCTGAAAATGATTACTCAAAAACATACCAACTACGCTTGCCTACGCTTTACACAGCATACATAACTCTTAAGTACTTTTTTTCACTTCCCTACTCTTCAAATAGCACTTCTTTCGCTGCATAAAACTTTAATCTTTTAATGTAAGTTCGTAGAATGCGAAAACAAGCTTAGAGTTAAGTTATTTTCTTAACATAAATAGAGGCAAATGATTTGCCAAGTTAACGAATAAAAGAAAAATGTGTGTATATTTTGCTGTTTTCAACATTTCCTTCCAACCTTGCGCTGGCAGCGAAAACATTTCAAAGATACGCAATAATTTAGAGTTTGCGTTGTTGTTATTGAAAAGAATTTCAACTTCATTGAAAACTAGCAAATAAACAAAACAAGACCAGAAAGAAACAGGAAGTGTATAAGACAGAAGAGAATAAGCGACGCATTCGTTTTAGCCACCAAAATGAGGTTGAAAAGCAAGCAAAAATCAATATTTTAAATGTCGTAGGTCTGGATTTGGTGAATTTATGCCGGGGTGAGAGTGTGTGATTGTGTGCGTGTTTGTGTTTGTGTTGAATAGCAATAAAATATGTGTAGATGTGTTTGTATACATCTAGAGCGAAAAGTCAAAAGCGCTCAATGACACTTGTTTTAGCCAAAAACAAACAAACACACACTAACGCTCACACACTCACGCACTCAATTTAATACTAGAACAACAACAGAACAAATTTTAAAACAAACATACAAAGCAAGTATGTTTGGGAGGATATAAAAAAAAGACACAAATACAAATAGAAATACAAACACAAATAAGACTACCAACGCACACACATTCATTTCACACAAAAATAATCAAAACGATAGCAACAAAAACGACGACAACAACAACAACAACAACTCGCACTCAAGTTAATTAAACTATAAAGCTTGCGGAGATTCTTAAAGGATTGAGCAACAAGGATAAAGTTTATTTCGATAGCTTTTAAAGTAGCGGCTTGAGTTACTTAAAAACAAAAACAACAAAAAAAAAAAAACAAAAAAGAAAAAGTAAAAAAACAATCACAACTGGGAAAGTTGTTGTCAGTGTCGGTTGGTGGTTGATGGTTGGATGGTTGGATGCTTGTTAATTCCTTCTTTTCGTTGGGTGCACCAATAAAAACACGAATAACAACGAACACATCAACAACTTACTTACGTTTTAAAGTTTCTATGCAAAATGCTGCACAGTGGTATTTTTGCGGCAACAAATCATTTTTTCAAGGTGTTTTTTTCAAAAATGTAACTAAATATTTTGATAGTTTAATATCCAGACAAGAATATCCGACAACAATTATTTTTTTTTTAAAATGTATACTTCTTTTGAAAAAGCTAACGAAACGTTGTTAATTTTTTACCGAAAGAACTTAATAGAAATGCATAAAACTTGACGATTAAATTTATTTTTCCCGTAGGTTGGGTTAGGTTAGGTTTTGATGGCTAAGCCGGAAGACGACTCGTACACTTAGGCCAATGCAGGCACGTTGTGATACCACATAATCTCTATTGAACCCATGAGAGATATCCCTCCTCAACAAACCAGTTCGAACTGATGATGAATTTTATTCTATGCTTGATTTTCAGGCAGGAGACTTCGGTAAGTCCATTAAATAAGCGATGGCCCAAAGTTTCCAATCTCCTTTTACTTAGTGCCGGACATTCGCAGAGGAAATGCTCCAGCATTTTCTTTCTCTTCTTCACAT
This sequence comes from Pherbina coryleti, assembly GCA_943735915.1. Classification (NCBI taxonomy): domain Eukaryota; kingdom Metazoa; phylum Arthropoda; class Insecta; order Diptera; family Sciomyzidae; genus Pherbina; species Pherbina coryleti. The sequence continues at coordinate 52,125,691 of OX030949.1, read as the reverse complement.
TTGCAGCTTCTGCGGAAATCATTTGATGTAAGTCCTAATTGAAGAGCATGTGTTCCGATTAGACAGTGACCCATGAGGATTCCTACTATGTTCGAAAGATTTATCCTGCTTAATTCAAGTAGTGATTTAGTGCGTTTTAAGTCGTAGCGAGGCCACGTTAGCTTAGCTATTCTACGTGTGACAAGGTGTTCCCAACATACTTATGCAAGACTCAAGGATTTGTTCCTTCACTGGAGTTTATAGGAGAACATGGGTATACCAATCAAATCCTCATTTAAGAGGGTGTTCGAGGTTGTACCCTTCCTTTCCAATTCGTCAGTCAGATTATTGCCCTCGATATCCCTATGACCGGGTATCCATATGAGGTGGATCCTGAATAACCGTGTCATCTCGTTAAGAGATCTGCGACACTCAGTGAGAGTTTTAGAGTTATCAATATGCGAGTTCAGCGCTTTAAGTGCAGTTTGACTATCTGAGAAAATGTAAATATTCTTTCCCCTAAGGTCTTTTTGACCAAGAATCTTAGCGGTTACATATATAGCCATCATCTCCACTTGGTAGACACTACAATAGTTTGAAAGTCTAAAATAAGCTTCTATTTCCAGATCTTGGGGGTAAATTCCTCCCCCAACTGTTTTAGAAGCTTGGATCCGTCTGTAAAGATTTTAATTCCGGTAATTTTAAGGGGGGTTTTGTTAGCCCAGTCTAGCCGTGAAGGGATGAGAACTTCATAGTTCTTTTCAAGATTTAAACAATGTACACAGTAATCTCTTTTGTCGGGGACTGACGAGTTCAGAATTACCCTGTGAACGCAGCTGTTAGCTATCCAATTTTCAGATTCTCTTAGTCTCAGAGCTGCTGAGTTTGCACACTCTCTGGCAAAAATATCTAGAGGAGGAAGGTGAAGCATGACATTAAGAGCACTAGTTGGGGTTGTGGATAATGCTCCAGTAATACAGAGTCATGCACTTCTTGGAACCTTTGCAAATTTCTGAAGTGCAGTTGCTTTATCAAGGGCCCTAAACCATACCAGTGAACCGTATACAAGTATGGGGCGGACAATTGCCGTATAAATCCAGTGAACTATTTTGGGGGAAAATCCCCATTTTTGATCTATAGATGTTTAACAGTCAAATAGAGGTATATTTGCCTTTTTAAAGCGCTCCTTTATGTTATCATTGGGGTTTCCTTGGTCCCCGATACGTTCGGTGAACCCGCGTCACCGCGTCGATTACCACCATTGTTCGAGAAGCCAGAGGGTCCAATGCCAGCTGCACAGGCTTTCGATGTGCTTGCTGTTGTTGATAGGGGTCGATGAACTGATGGTATCACTATCATCGGCTGTCCCTGTGCTCTAGGTATAGATCTTGGTGGTACCACAGCTCTTATGTCGGAACCAAAGGTCCGGTTGTTTGTTTGGGGACTAGACCCCCGTTTGGGTGTTGACGTTTTTTCTGTTTCTTTTTTTTTTATTCATGTTTTGATTCCCACGAGTGGCGGAGAAGGGGCGGTCAACCCAGGTATAGGTTCGCAGTACCTGGGTAAGGCTGATTAGAACCGGAGGTCGCCAGGCATCCGAAGTACACCGTTCACGACTGAGCAATTATTTTTGACTGGGTCCTCAGCCAGGCTGATCCTCGAAACGGTACGTATGACACCTTGATCCGACCTAGGCGAAAGAGAAGGGATATTGCGGGACAAGGCAGGGGAAGGAATTTAGTGCATAAGTGCAATAAAATTTCGTTAAGATAAAATTGAAAATATGCATCCAAAATTTTGCAAAAGTATTAATTTTTGGAAAATTCGTATGAGAGGTATATTGAAAAGAAAGTGGATCAAGTCCATTTTTTAATCACAAAATGATGTTTGCTCATTAACGAACTATGCTATATGCCATTCAATTATACAGACTTATTTTAAACAATTTTTCCAAAAAAAGTAATTTATATTAAAATATGTATAAAAGAAGGCGGATCACGCTCATTTTGAACACACTACACGTTTATAGTATAATCATCAAATATACAAAAGTTTCGTATAATTTCATTCCTTGGCTTAGAAAATATACATTTAATTTCGCTGCTCCATACAAAAAATACCACAGTGCGCCGTGGGCGTGGGGGAGGGGGCGTATATTAATACCTGTTTTTAATATTTTTTCTCTATGCAAATGGTTTTGCACACATTTAAATCCTTGCAACAACATCATATGCTTCATGAAAATATGTTTGGGAATCACTGCAAGCAAATGAGTATGAGTGTGAGTGTGTGCGTCTGTAAACGTTGTGTGAATGATGACTGTCGATGATGGAGGGTGCGTGTGTGTGTGTGTGTGAAAGCGTGCTTATTTGCCAAGGTAAATTAAAGTGAATTGCGCGTGTGTTAATGAAACTCAAAGGATATCACACTCAATTGCACAAAAAAAACGCACTCCACCATTTTGTTGCGGGTTAAGGAACAAGTTTTGTAATTAACTGTATTAAATATTGACTTAATTGACTTATACGTTTATGTGTGAGAGTCGATGTGTGCCCCTGCATACTTATCAACGCTAATTAATGTTTATATAGTAAATATTCGTAGTTAACGGAGTGCAACAATAGGGCAAATGAAATGAAACAAAAGGCTTTAGCCTAGAGCAGTGGCGGAACTGCATACGGGCTGAAAGTGCTTTAGCCCCCCTTCCCCCAAGGAGAATTTGTTGTATAGGAAAAAAAATGAAAATAAGCCCTAAAAGCCGTTTCAGCCCAAACGCCAATTCAAAATTAAATAATTTTTCTCCTAGCATCCAAAAGAACTACAGAATTTGGGGGCTTTAAGGGAGGGCCGGAGAGGGTTAAAATGTACGACCGACCCCTATTACTTTTGCAAACGGACCATTTTCCCTTGTGGACCTATTCCCTCCGATCATTCCTTATGGGGGCTTCCATACAAATTTTATGATTTTTTGTAAATTTATTCCCTACACCTCAACAGAGGGGCTTTAAGGGTGGGCTACAGAGTGTTAATATGTATCATAAAACTATGTGAAATGTAGAATTTTGTATCAAAAACATAAAGATATAAAAAAATAAATGCAATACAGAAATATGCTCTGTGTACTCTTTTGTTTCTCTCAAAAGTTTGAAATATACTGTAAAATGTTGTACATTACAACTCTGTTACTTAGCAGCAGTCAGTGTTTGTCTTTTTGTTTAAGGTTGATGTTTTCAATATGAATATCAAAGACATGCTCCATAAGCGGCGAATTTTCATGGCAATATTATAATTACTCGATGTATGAACCATGCAGTCGAAAAGCTACTGTGTCCATACTAAATTATAATTATTTAATTTTGCGTAACACTATGTTAAAAAATCGCCAAAGCGTTTCACGGCGAAGTGTTTCATTGGCGAATTGATTCATCGGTTTTACTCCTCATAGCGGCTAAAAAAATTTCACTTCAAAAATAAACAACGTGAGCATAGTATGATAGTATGGTATGATATGTTTGTTATAATGGGCATCGTATGATGGGTATGATGTGATAGGAATAATCAGACGATTTGATTTGTTTGATTTATTTTGATAGGTTATGCATTAGACCGTACCACCTCCTATGCAAAAAAAAAAATATGCGCCATATACCAGCGAATACGACGCATTTTTGCAAGACAATTACGAAAAAAACATTTTTTTTTTTTACCGAAAGTAGGGGTCGCGCATTGACATATAACTTCATATCTCTGGTGTTTACAGTCGGATTTTAAAGTTTGGTATATCAATATTCTTGTCTTAAGGAGACTAATATAGTTTATATAGAGGTCATTGACCTAAGGTGTACCATTCTAGTACTTACCCTCCAGATCTAAGTTTCTACCATCCTAATGTGCCACCTTAATATTAAAAAATAAAGCTCTTAAAATATCATTAATCTTTTGCTCAGAGAGTATATCGATATTTCCAGCAGAAGTATTTTTAAAAAATTTTTGAAAATTTTTTGCCGAACGTAGGGCTCCCTTTTTTCATTTTCATCATATCTTCGGTATTAAAAGTCTGTACTCTGCCAGCGTTGGGTACGAGCCAGATAGCGAGGGCGAAGAGGAATTTGAACAAAACGTAAGCGAATCACAGACGATACAAAAAAATTTAAATCCGACTGTAAACACCAGAGATATTAAGTTATATGTCAATGCGCGACCCCTACGTTCGGTAAAAAAACATTTTTTTTTTCGTAATTGTCTTGCCAAAATACGTCATATTCGCTGGTATACGGCGAATTTTTTTTTCTGAGGTACGGTCTATTATGCATGTTATGACGATCATAAATTTTGATAAGATGAATATGTTTTGAAGTGTGATCGGTATGATGGTAGTTTGGGTTTCACATGATAGATACAATATGACCGGTGATTGATCATTGGTGGGTATTATATTTGAGAATGCATAAACGGTATGCGTATGTCTATGGCAAATGCTTATTCATTTTATATGCCTTCAATTTGATGTGATAAAGGTGCAGTTCTGGTTATCCAGATAAACAAAATTAATTTTGTTTGTTTTAATGGGTAGTTTCAACCGACCTTTTTTTTAACGTGACAATGTTACGTTTTTCCGCGCAGATTTTCAAAAAAGTTGAAAAAGGCATTTTTTTCAAAATGTATCGGTGTTGCATGAAAATGTTACTCGCTATGCATAGGCGCTATGATAAAAATGAATGTAAGAAAAGCTTAATTCTTTGACTTTATGACAAATGTGACAAATAAAAAGAGTGACAAATTGAAATAAAAAAAAAATATATATATATAGACATCTACGGTACGCATAGGGAGCTGCTTAAATAACGCAACTGAAAATTTGTTGCATGGAATTATAACGCGATATTTGTAGGTGCTATGGTAAAAATTATTATATGCCAGTAAAGGTTGGTTCTTAGTCTTAACGACAAAAATAGACAAAAATTCATGACATATTAGGCCGCGGAGAGAGCCGCACAAGTTCGAAAAAACAGCTATCATGCAACGCCGTTGCGTGGTATTATAACTCGGTGAGTATATGCAGTATGGTAAGTATGTTCAGAAACAAAAATAAAGGATTTATACTTGGCCTTAGGATAAAAACAAAAAAATAAATTATAACATAGTCATGTCGCGTAGGCAGCAGCTTATGCAACATAAATGCAATATTGTTGCATGAAATTATTACTCGCCCAGTGGAGGTGATATGGTTAATTTTATTTTACTTTAGCGAAGGTGGGTTCTGTAACTTCATAACGAAAATAAAACACATAGCAACCACATAGGACACCATTTAATGCACTAAAAATGCAACAGCAATTAAAAAACGTTGCATGTAATTGTAGCTTCATGACTAATGGCGCTATTGTAAATTTAATTAAACAACCCGTAAAACTGAGATTTTGGACACAGGTTAAAAATATAATAAAATATTGGCATCATGAGGCAGCCCAAGGAACCCCTTAAAGTAACCTAAGCACAAAATAAAATTAAAAAAAAAAAAAAAAAAAATCAATTAAATTTAAAATAAAGATAAGTATTTCGGCAAGGATTTGGATAAGGAATAGGACAATTAATTAGAAAAAACATAAAAGCCGGGAATAAGTTAAGGAGTAGGACAAAGATTGTATTATAGAATTGGACAAAGATTAGGATAAGATTTCAGGCAAGGATTGGAAAAAGGACTAGAGCAAGGATTGGGACAAGGATAAGGAAAAAAATTTAAATACACATAAAACAATATTTTTGGCAAGATTGGGAAAAAGATAACAAGAAACTGGACAAAATAGAGACCGATTTTTGACAAAGATTGAGAAAAGGTTTAGGAAAGGGATTTGAACAAGGATAAGGTCAAGGGTTTAAGAATGGATTAATTCAAGAGTTTGGAAAGTAAGTAATATATAAATACAAAATATAAGAATAAGGATGAGGACAAATTTTGAACAAAGGAGAGGATAGGAACAAGTTTAAAGAAACGATGTCACGTCAAAACCTATGGGCGTGTCCAAGATACAACCAACTTATTTTTTTTATATCTCGATACACTGTACATGCATTGGAATAAACTCTCATCACAATTATCAAAAATTAAAGATTAAAACAAAACTCATTCTAATAAATTCTAAAATAACAACTGAATCCAATTTAACTACAACATATTTATTAGATACATTTAACATAACTCAGATGTATAGCATGTTCATTAATTGGGCAAGATTTAAGTTAATCGCAGAAGTATACCCAAAATAATATCAGCTGAGGTTGGTAGAGTACCAGACCAGTGACTGGCTGCATTCTTATTTTTTATTTAAATTCAATTTCATGGAGTCTTCTGTTCCACACCAACAACCAACAGCCAACAAGAGCTAAAAACTAAGCAGCAATCAACCAGTCGGCCAACAACGGAACAGCAGCAGCAGCACCAGCAATAGCAGCACCAGCAAACTCAAGGCAAGAGCAACAGAATGTGGGCTAAAAAGCGTTATTGTGCCACATAAATTATTCAAAGGACCATTATATGGAATGCGTAGAGCTACCCGAAAAAATGAAACCCACAAGCTTCACATTTTCCAAGGAGAATTGCAAATATTCATCTGTTGTTGGCGATCGATATCAAAGAAAAAAAAAAAAACGACGTTAAGTGTTCCTCTAGTCAAAGTGCACGATGTACAAGGGAGTGATGGGTGAGAGGCAGGGCATCAACAATGGTGAGAGTGAGCAGTGGCGAATTGAAGGGGCGGAAGAGGGGGTCTATCATGCCCCGGGCGCCATTGGTAGAGGGGCGCGAAATCGTTCTTAAGAGAAACAAAATTTTGCCAAAAATTCTACTTTTTCAATTAATTTTCTTTATCAATCAACTAACCTAATTACTGTTTAATTTTTCGCTATTTGATTATATCCTAGTTAATCGGCGCTTGAAAAGTTATTTTTTTTTTAAGAAACTTTAATTTTTTTAACGAACCACAAATATTGTGTGAAAATTGTTAAATGTGAATTTAAAACACGATGGAGCGCCAGAGCACATGCGGTTAGCTTTATTTTTGATGTGCTGGAAGAATTAGTAGAACTATTAGAGAAACTAGAAGATGACAGTATTGCCTCTAGTGATACCAGGAGTAAAGCTACATTCTTTTGCAAAATATATTTAATTTTAATTTCGTAACTTTAGTCCATTATTGGCATGAAATCTAATTGAGAATTGATCGTGTGCAGCTCAGATTACAAGATCTTAAAATTAATTTTAGAAAAGCGTTCCATGATCTTAAATCATTAGCGACTGGTCTTGCAATAATTCGGGCAGAGATTTGTGAACAGGCTATAAAAACGACAATGTCTTTTTGTGAAAAGTGGGATATCGATATAACACTCTGTATTAGAAGACGGCGACAAATGCCTGGAGAATTGGCTAGAGATATGGACTTTTCCGCACAAAATGAAATTTCTCGCGTTATGAAAAGCGTTCTTGATCGTATGCAGCAGGAAATAAGTGCACGACTAAGTATTTTTAATTCCAAATTTTGTGGTTTTTTTCTGGACGTTGAGAATTTATTAAAATAGGATAATGTTGCTAACAATCTTGAAAATAATTGTAAAAATTTGGGTGAATTTGATAATGCAGATCATAATAGCACATAACTTTATGTCGAAATATGTGACTGCAATATGTTACTTCGCAGGACCACACGTGGTGAGACTCGAAAGCTTTATTCGAGAATCGAAACACTTACACGATCGAATGCACGAAGTTCGCTAAATCAGTTGGCGCTAAAACTTCAAGCAAGAAATTCGGCGTCTCTTGTCGTGTGTTCTGCACTGCACGAAATGTTTGAGGCATATGAAAATGCGTTATTTTCAGAATAGTAATAATAATGATAGCGACAATGATAATGATAATGATAGGGAAAATGATAATGATACTGATATAGGTAATGATGATGGCTGATAATAATAATGATAATTATAACACAATTCTTGCTTAATACCTTCACAAAAATTTTTGTTAGTGCAGAGCGCAAGAGAGCATGCACAAAAGTCGAAAATTGTAGTAGTATGCGTGTGAACACCACTGCTTTATAATATCGTATGGCGAAGATGTTTTCCAAGCCGGAGAGTAATGTACTGAATACATTAGATCTGTTTCCGTACTAAGTTCAAGAAAAGTTCGAGTAAAGTTCAATATGTGAGAGTAATTAAATTATCTGTCAAAATGAGAGAATTTGCAAAAAAGTACGGAAACGACTTCTAGCGAGTTTCAAGCACAAAACAGCTGATTGCCTATAAACGTAAGCAGCGCCAAGTTTATTTACACCAATTTGACATTTTCTTGTTCTTCTTGATGCTTGTTCTTATCGTGCTCGAAAAAATTGTTCAAGCAAAGTTCAAGCTAGTTTCGAGGCTCTAAAGAGTGGCATTTTGCTTGTTCTTCTTCTCTCTCGAGCTCGAAAAATGTGTAAAGAAACGCCTTCAAGCAACTTCAAGTAACTTGAAGTGCGTACGGAAAAAGACCTATTGACGACGACAGCGACGACAAGCTGTCAAATTAGGAATAGTTATATATCGACGACACGACATTGCGACATTAGACCAAATTCTTTCCATAAGAAATACATGCAAAAAAATTTGACAGATGTCGTAATGTCGCTGTCGTCGTCAATGTGTTCAGTGCATAACACTTTAAATCAGTGATGTTCACGAAGTACCATGACACAATTATACAAGGTAGGAGTGACAGTTCTTTTGTCTTGAACGAACTGTCAAAAACAGTATAAATAATAGAACGAAAAAAGTAAAAAAAAAAGAAGAAAATAAGATATAAAGGCAAATGACGGTCGGTGCAAGACGCTCGTGAGAAAATAGCCAGTTGTCACTCCTACCTTGTATAATTGTATCATGCGTAGTACCACGCGTGGTGAGACTCGAAAGCTTTATTCGAGAATCGAAACACGTACACGAGCGAATCCATGAAGTTATCTAAATCAGTTGGCGGTGAAACTTCAAGCAAGAAGGTTCGCGCCTCTTCGTTGTGTGGTTTGCACTGCACGAAATGTTTTAGGCATATGAAAATGCGTTATTTGCAGAATTATAAAAATAATAATGATAATGATAGTAACAATGATAATGATACTGATAATGATAATGATACTGATAATGATAATGATAATGATGATGACAATGATAATTATAACACAATTCTTACTTAATACCTGAACAACAATTTTTGTCAGATCAGAGAGCGACAAACACAAGCACAAAAGTCGAAAATTGTAGTAGTACACACAACGCCGTAGATAGGTATTTCATAAGGGGGGAGAGATTACTTAAGCAAAATAAAATTATATATTATATTATATTTAACTTAATATCCGCTAACAAAAATAAGCAGTTAATAATACACAATGTGCAATTTATCTTCACACATAATAAGGCAAAATTAAATATTTTGGAATATTAGCGTTTTTATTTAATATAGCAAAATATTCTGGATTTCTAAGGGGGGAGGGGGGGGGGGGGGTTTGAACCCCCCAGAACCCCCCATATCTACGGCGTTGAGTATACGTGAGAACACCACTGCTATATATTGCCTTTTTTATTGTTTCATTGGGGGCGCCAAAACAGTGTTGTGCTCCGGGCGCGAGCTACGCTCGCTACGCCACTGAGGGTGAGTGTGAGAGACACCACAGTATGACTTAGATGTGCCCAAGTATGGCCAGCAGTAAAGTCATCCGCACACCCACACACGTACACACATACACACATACACACTGACACATTCGCTTGCATGCCAACGCACATATACGCTAAATACACCCTCACAGTATTAACCAATACAAAGAACCGCGTGAAAGCTTTTTGTATCCATGAATTGTTTATCTAAATTAGGATCCATTGCAATTACAACTAATTTGCATACAAACACACACACACACACACACACAGCCACACAAACTAACAAATATAGATACTGAGCTGCTAGCGCCAGTTTATTTGTATGCGGCCGTGATTCGTTTGGGTAGGTTTGAATATTATTTTTTTTTTATATTTTTGTGTTCGTTGTTTCCTCTTCCGTTATCCGTTATTTTTTTTTTTAAATTTCCTCAACGTGGTTTTCTCGGTTCCCTTGTATTCTCGTTTGATTTTTTTTTTTTTTTTTTTTTGTAATTTTATTTTGAATCCTAGTGTATTAGATTTTGTTTTTTATATATAGTGGTAAGAGTAGCTTCGAGGCGGTATTCTTCAATTGTTGGTGTGAAATTTTAAGAGAACCGCTTTTAAGTGCGGTTACATGCAGTTTTATTGGGACGTACTTAAAATTTAGTCAAAAGTTGCGTGCTGCTGGATGAGTGGAATAATAATAATAAAAAAAGAAAAAAAAAAATATATGCCAGGAATATATGTACATTCTAACCACTAAGAGCAAATGAGAAAAGAAAAACAGAAAATTAGCAGAAAAGGTGATGGCCAATAACCATGCTGCACTGATATTTTAAATATTTAATTTTAGTCAGGTCTAGCTTCCAGAGATTGGTGTCATTATTTAACCAGAAATAAAACTTTGAGTTAAAAAAAAAACCATTTTAGTGTAAAGTTTACACTGTCAGCCAAAGCTCAGGGGATGCCCCCTATGAATGTGGAAGCATTGTGTTGATTCGGAAGACGGGTGATAGTTAGCTGTAGGGTGAAAAGTTAGAAAAGATCTGGTTGTGGCAGAACGTAGACACTTGACGGCTCAATTCTACGGTGCCCCTTGGCACAAGAAGTCTATGGGTTCAAGGAGATGAGATCTAGTGGATTAAGCTTCAGGAACGCCAATTTAGCAACGTACGGTAATTAACGTCCATCCAATCAGATGATCTTCCGGACGCCAACCCAGCTACGTTTCATTAGCGTCCTTCCTACAATCCACTTCCTTGAACCCGGATGCGACCAACGCCCTATTTTATAGTCTCAATAACGGTTCCACTTAAGCATATTTAATTTAATAAATATCGTGTATGGATTGCATACCGATATAGAGGCCATAGTACCAATCATGGAAGGCTAGTGTTATCACCTTCCACATTTATTTTTAGAAATCAAGACCGATCTTAAATTTTTGACAATTTGAGGGCATTGCCACCCGGTTGAAACAAGCGCAACTCCACGCCGATCACCACAGACCTGCACGCAACATTGTGCTACCACAGCCAGCACGAAACTCCTCGAAGGACCAGCCCACGATAGTCTCCTGGGCTAAAGGATTTTCCCCAACATAGCACTCACACACATTGACATATAGCGTATCACGCATGACTGTGAAGAATAATATTCAACACTTACTACACCCAAAATCATCCTTGAGCCACCAAATGACGTCCAACAGCCTGTCCAGCATCACCAATTCTGCATCACTGCGTTGGAAACCACAGTAATACAAAATACCTTCAACATCCTGATAACCTCTTAACTTGAGTCGAGATTATCTTTGTGCCCAAATTCACCTTGAACGCTCTAAGACCACTTTTTGCAGAAGTGGACCCATCACGCTCGTAATTCACCTAACAATCCGAGACCACCCTAGGGTGAGTAGTCCTAGGTGAGTCTCTTCATGCCGTTAATCTTCAGATTATACTTCTAACATACGCCTTCAGTCACTTCAAATTATTCGCTCTGATTTTTACTCACGCCTACGCACTTTTAAAACTTCGCATTTTGCTCCGTGTTATATAGCTTTACCATATACACACATCGCCTACTTAACCCTCCGATAAGTAAGAAGGTCCCTAGGGACCTTTCCGATTTTTGTTTGTTCATAACTTTTTTTTCATATATTTTAGAATGCTAATGCTACATGTATTCCAAGAAAAAATAATGCTGAATCGATTAAATAAGGTTTCGAAGCAGCCCGAACACTCATTCGTATTTTATTCTCTTTTTAACATATTCATTACTCGGATTAGTGACAAGGTCACTAGGGACCTAGTACTATTTTTTAAAGAACTCGAAAATAATTCTTATTAAATTATGTTTGGCTTTTATATAAATATGAACTGCGTTGATCAACATACGAATACACTCAGAAAACTTTTCCAGCCGTTCAATTACGGCCTTGACAGCATCGGGTTTTTCAGTGTACTAGCGTTTTCTGCGGCATCGAAAATTAATCATGTTGAATCGTGTTTGGCTTTCGTTTGAATATGTACTTCGGTGATCTTCATATCAATAGCAGGAGCTTGTACCGTTATATATTGAATTGTGCTTGGGTGTTTTTCTTTCATTTTTGCATTGATCACCGAAGATATTGCACATATCATCCTTCGCGAAACGAATCGAAAAGCCAATCAAGTAACAGCTGCGTGGAACGTTTCAAATCCTACAAAACAAAAGGTATGGAAACCATTGACTCTGAAAGAGTTTGATGCATTTTTGGCTATCGTCTTGTATGCTGGGCTGTCTAAGTCAAACACCGAGCCTGGTAAGCAACTCTGGGGTTCAACACATGCCGCAATATTCAAAGACGCATTGTCATTTGATCGATTTATGGCTATAAAAATGTACTGACGCTTTGATAACGTTAACTCACGGTCGGAGAGATTAATCACTAGCAAAACTGCTCCTATTGATGATGTATGGCTGATGTTGCAGACCAATTTGGCAGCAGCTTACAATCCTCATGATTCACTGACCGTAGACGAGCAATTATGTCCGTATAAAGGTCGCAAACGTTTTAAGCAATACATTCCGTCAAAACCAGCCAAGTACGGAATAAAAATATGGTGGTTGTGTGACTCAAAGTCCTTCTACCCCCTCAAAGGTGTGATTTACTCAGGAAATTTGCCAGGTCAAGAGCGCATAGTTAACCAGGGCCACAATGTTGTACAACAATTGGTTGAAAAATATCTTCATACGGCCGTACAGTTTATGCCGACAACTTCTTTTCATCGTTGGATGTGGCACTGTCTTTGATGAGACAGAAGACTGCATTTGTTGGAACAGTACGCTCAATGAAACATTTATTCCGCCTGAGTTTTTAAAAAGTGCTGCACGTCCCGTTTTCAGCTCATTGTTGGGGTTTTACGAAGACAATGTTTCGTTGTGCTCATATGTGCCCAAGAAACACAAATCGGTCTTGCTTTTGTCCACAGTGCACTACACTTGAAAGCGAAAAGCAAAAGCCAAGGGTATCCTGGACTACAATACCCATAAATCTGGGGTATTTTACTGGGGGGGGGGGGAGAGGGGTAAGCAGCAGCACAACACATTTTTTTTTTTACTTTTTTAATATTTGATTAAAAATAAAAAAAAAAATAATAAACTCTCAACAAAATTATTATTATTTTTCCTTTTTATTTGTTTGTTACCATTCTTTATGTATGTAAGTACTTAATACATTAAAAAAACCAACATGCAAATCACTAAAAACACACATGTATTATGAAAACTTCAAAAAATTCATTGAAGGTCTCTAGGGACCTTGTCACTTGTTTAACGACACCGGAACTGTCACTTATCGAAGGGTTAAACTAGGCTGGCAGACTCTTCTAGTGGCTCACCGTGTACTGCACAAGCAATCCCATAGTTTTGCAGTTATTACTGCCACACATTTTAAAACATCCGTTTAACGCTCTCTAAAGACATGCTATTTTGTCAATGTATATTGTGTTCATGTTTCTGTCAGGACCAGGACTATCCCCGTGCTAACAAACTATTTTTCGGATCATTACTACTCCTTCACAGGCATTAACGCTACCACTGATCATGTCAGACGGTCCAGCCTATTGCCATTGATTTAGCTAAACACGCAAGGCTCAAGGCGGGCCTGAGGTGAAAAGATAGAGTACACTGAAAAAAATATATTAGCTTAAAATTGAACACAATGTGTTCAAAAAATGTGTTCATAATTTGACTTTGTTTTCATACGATTTTCAAAATTTTTAAACACATTTGCTCTTACTTTGACGAAATCTTTACAGAAGGCTTAGGCAAGTAACATTGCGTGGATGCCCAAGAGAAGAAGAAGATATTATATTTTATAAATTATAAATATTTAATATTTTTCATTCCCTTTCAGATATATCGCACGTCGTTGAATTCAATCCAGAAGCTACAAATAAGATATTGAAACCCCTGCGAAAATGTGTGAATTAAGTGATTCCTGTCCAAATATTAGGAATATTGTGTACAACTCTTTAAAAAAATTTCAGGCTTTAATATTGCAAATTTGAAACCTACATTGTTGTGCAAAACCTAAGCAACTTTTAATTTCGCTTTCCAATAATAGTCTCAGATTTTTTTGTAAATACCACTTTGTTACACAAAGCTGCCTACACAGCCACCCTGCAGTCGGTTGCAACACGTTCTGCTAAGCAGCGATACAAAGAGAAGAGGATGGAAGAGAAACGCATTTGCAAACGAAAGAAAGCGTGAGTGCAAGCAATTTGATATGCATGCTGACAGAAATGAATAACGAAAATTTTTCGAAAAAAAAAACGAGTGGCCTTACAGTAGTCGCATATGATATGTAACATCTGACACCTTACCTTGGTAATAAAAAAAAAAAAAAAACGAAATGGCCGTTTCAGCCCTTGAAAGGACTTTGACCGAGCTTCATGAAAAAGTTATTATTTTTTTTTTTTTACATGAAGGCTACACAGGCTTGTGTCTATACTAAATAATAGCATGCGCTGTAGTTAAATAAAATTGAAGGGAAATTGTGGCTTCGTTCAGTTTTTTGTAATATAAAACAGATATCAATATGGTTTGTGTTTTAAACACATGTTTGTGGTTTGTGTAGCAGCTATTCGAGCCTAAAAGGCTGCAATTAATTGTGTGTAATAAATTAAATGGCGCTTGCTTCCCCGACTACCTGTTATGGATTTCCGTCGCATTTCACGACATAGCTCCCACATGCTGGAAACCGATCGGTAAGATATTACATATCAAAAATAAGACATCTAGCTGATGGTTTTTAGACCCGGACCTCTGTTTGCAGGGACGAAAATGGCAATCTAGTGACAAATATTCAGAGTACACTGATGATGTGGAGGGAACACTTCTCGAAGCTTCTGAACAGGGTGCGAAGAACGTTTGAAATATAATTGTTTTCAATTATCGTTCTTTTCACATAAAATTGTGCTCGCATATTCTTACGAACGAATGAAGAACGCTCTGCTTGCGTCGTTATATTTATCACTGATAAATTTGTCAGCTTCGTATTTTTTCGGACAAATTTTTCACAGAACAACAAAAAACAACGAACGTTCGTTTGCTATCGTTCATTTGAAATGAGCGTTTGAATAAAAAATTCAGGAACGTTAGTTTGTACCAGTGTCGGCAGATAAAATTACCACAAAAATTACCTTTTTCTCACACTTAATTCTCACAAATTACCACACTCGCAAAATACCTCAAATTACAAAACACCACAATACCTTAAGTTACCACAAAATACCACAAAATCCCTCAAATTTTCTTCTGAAGTATTTTTAGGTATTGTGGTATTTTGTGGTAATTTCAGGTATTTTGTGGTAATTTGAGGTATGTTGAGGTATTTTTTTTTCACGCGAGAGATTTTTACCACAAAATACAATGGGAATTACCACATCCCACAATCGTTGAAAAATACCATAAGTATTATTTATCGTGATTTTCTGGCAACATAGCTCGATCTGCCACAATTTTTTTGCCACAAATAAATTTGTTTCTAAATTTGCTCAACAAATAAGATAATTAATTTTAAATGTAATATATGATGTTTGCTTTCAAAATGTATTTCTCAATTTCTTTGAATTCATCATTTTTTTTATGTGTTTTGTAGACCTAAGTGACGATAGTTCCGGATCCGACATTAATAAGAAATGAGCCATTAAATCTCTATTTGTATTTTCTTTCGTCGTTTTTCTTGTATGGGATAATCGCAAAATGTACATAACAAGTCATATCGTCAGCTTAGTATTAGCACACACAACAACAAAGTGCAGTGTGTTCATGGAGTAAATGAGTTGAAACATAGGGAAAGCAATGAAACGAAAAGCAAAACGGAAAACATGAATCAGCTGTTCACAAACAAATGTTGATTACTTGATACTTTTTACTGGATACTACTCGTTTACTTTTTGTGATATTTTTTACTGAGAGAGTAAAATCAGTCTTACTCTCCCAGTAAAAGTTACTTGATATTTTTTACTCGAAAAGTTCTCAAACAGACCTACAGTCAATAAAATTGCACAGATTGCAAAAATTCAATTGAACATTGAAAGTCGCTGGAGCCCTTTACTTGGAAAAAATTATATAATCATATTTTTGGTCTTTGTAAAACTAAAAAATATAGATGTTTTAAAAAAATACAAAATTTCAAATTTCCGGTTACAAATCTTAAATTTTTTTTTTACTATTGGTTAGATTTGTTAACAAAGTATATAAATAAAAAATAAAAAATCGCATACTTTTTATTTATATATTTTTTTAATTTTTTCAAAGTTTGCAAAACTTTAGGGTTTCCGCCAAAAAAAACAAAAAATATTCTTTCAATTTTTGGTAAGTTTTTGTCACTATTTAATAAAAATTATACACTACATCAAAATCTGATTAATTTTTTATAGTAATAAACAAAAAAAATTGCATAAATTTATTTTTTTTAAATTTTGGCAGTACCATAAACTTAGGTCTTTGCAACTTTTTCTGAAACTTAGGAAATATGTCCTTAAAAATTCATATCATTTTTACATTTCCGGGTGAAAAATCTAAAATTTTTTTACATATTCTATTTAAGCTCTTTAAAATGTACTAAAAACACAAATAAAAAATTACCTACTCTTAAAAAAAAAAATTTTTCAGTCTATCAAACTTTTGCATTTTGGGAATTCCAAATAAAAAATCGCAAAAGTTTTCGATGGCACAAACAACATTTTTATATAAAATATTTACAAAAGATTATTTTTGTTTTTTTGTTCCTATAGTTATAAACAAAACTGCAATACAATAAAAAATGAAATTTTAAAAATTTGTTTTGTAACACAGTAAAAACTGTTTTTCCGTTCAACAGTTTTACCTCAAACGTTTTCTGACTTTAGCGCCCTCTACTGTTAACAAAAAGACGAGATGATAAATTCTATTTACGAATTTATTTAAGGTACTTTATTAGCTTTACAAAAATGTATAATACTTAAATATTCTAAGCACTTTATTTTATTTTAATTTTGCCTATGGGACAAAGCACTGTGCGACGCATGCACAACAGCGAAAAAATTATTTTTTCTTCAAACGCTCATTAGAAATGAACGATAGCAAACGAACGTTTGTTGCTTTTTGTTGTTGTGTGAAAAATTCGTCCGAAAAAATTCGAAGCTGACAAATATATCAGTGATAAATATAACGACGCAAGCAGAGAGTTCTTCTATCGAGTGCGAACGTTCATCTATTTTGAAATTTTTCGTTTGAAATTTTACTAACAAAGCAAAAAACGAGCGAAAAGATCGTATTTTAATCATTTGCGAACGAATTTTTCCGTACCCTGCTTCTGAATGGCTAAGCTGACAACAATTCCGTCATAACTTATGAAAAATGAATAATAAAAGGTCACATGCTTGTGTCATAAACTGTTTTAACAATATTATTGCCTGTCTATAGGTTATGTTTTGGTAAATCAACCTTTTTGCCAAACAACAAACTCCTTGCCACAAACTTATCTTATGAAAAAAACATAAACCCTACGTGCCTGTTACACCCAGAACCATGTTGTATTGTTTATTCATTAGTTTTTTATTTAAATGAGTACTTTAAAGTACACGGAGAGAAATAATATTCTTATATTAAGCAAATTCTTTGCTTGATCTAAGAAAATTTTATATTAAACCTCATTTGCTCAAATCAAGTAAAAATAAACTAAAATTAAGAAAAATAAATTTATAATCAGCATTTATTTCCAAAATTGAGTAAAATAAATTATTGTTTAAAACAAGGATAAAATACTTGATTGAGAACCTGGAGCAAGACTTGAATCAACAAAATATTTTCAAATTCAAGCAACACAAAGAATTATTTCAGTTTTCAGCAAATTGTTTACTTGAATCAAGCAAATTTTTCTCACTTCAACTTATATTGGCATGTTTATAATTCACAACATGTTTACATTAAAACATGTTTAAGATGGTGTCGATTGACAAAGTATGTCATGGTTGAAGGCGCAGTGTCTTATCTGTTACTTTACTTGGAAACATAAAGCGTCTAAGCGGTTTCTCTTTAAATAATAGGTAATTTTAACACAGACAGCTGTTTCCCGCTCGAAAAACCCGTACGTTATTGTCAAGAAACTGATGCATCCATAAAGAGTGATAGTTTAGACCGGATTGTGGAGTGGTGGCATCATTGAACCATTTTTCTTCGAAAATGAGATTGGAAACAATGTTTCAGTCAATGGTGGGCGTTACAGAGCCATGTGAAACTACTTTTTTTACTGAAATTGGAGACATGAATTTGGACGACCTCTGGTTCATGCAGGATGGCGCCTCATGCCACACAATTCGTGTTATCACCCGCCTAGGCGTTGTCAATTGGCCGCCTCGGAGCTGTGATTTGACCCCTTTGGACTATTTTTTGTGGGGAACCGTGAAGGACCGATGTTATGCCAACAATCCGGAAAAGATTCAAGCACTTATGGCCAATATCATCTAAATCCGTGAGCTACAGCCGAAACCATCAACATGGTCTTGGAAAATTGCAGTGACAGAATGCACTACTGCAAAGCCTGCCACTTGAACGACGTTGTGTTCCATAATTAATGGGAATGTTTGCTCTGACTAATGAAAGCATAATATATGGAAAAAATTTAATTTTGTTCATTTTATTGCATATTAAAAAAAACTTGTATTTGGCCCACCCTGTATTTCATATATTCGAGAAGTTTTTTTATGATCGGTTATCCGACATTCTACATCTTTGCTGAAGGATTTTCATTATTATAAGAATATTAAGTATCTTATATTAAGCAAAAGGTTGTAGTATTAAGAAAATTGTTTACTTGAATCAAGAAAATGTTTTCGCTTCAACTCTTCTTGGCATGCTTATAATTCACAACATGTTAACATGAAAACTTGTTTAAGATGGTGCGGATTGACAAACTATAACATGGTTCGAAGGTGCTTATCTTTTACTTGGAAACTAGGCTTGGGCATTTTAGTTCACCACAAAGATCGCTCTTTTTAGTTCCATCGTACGTAATGAACTAGTTCGTTCATTAGATCTTTTCGTTCGTTCGTTCTTTTTAAGCCGGGAGTAGAATGATTGCGTATGCGTTTTTGATCCGTTTTTCTCGCTGGCGTTATAAAATAGAAGTATGTGAAAGCTTATGAGAGCGAGTTCAATGGTTGTGAACGTTACGCTGGCAAAACGCTAGTTACGCAAGAAAGTTGAAAATACTTCAACTTTTCTTGCGTAACTAGCGTTTTTTGACAGCTCGTTACTTATAACGAACATCGAGAAGAAATAAAAGAAACGAGTCAGAAGCTCATTACTTTTAGGGATGGCTCTTGTAAATAAATCTTAAAAATTAAAAATGTCTATAATTTTTTTCATTATTATTTTCTCAAAAGAACTTTTTTATACTCAGGATTTAAGATTTTTTTACTTATAAACGAAGACAATTTAAGTATTTTTGTGTAAATACAATAAAAACTCAACATTAAGAACATACCAAATGTTTTATAATTATGTAGCCCTGCTTAATCTGAACGTAAAACGCAATCATTGAACTCTACTATCATTTTCTTGCGTAAATTGCTCTAGCGAGTAAACGGATGAAAAACGCATACGCAATCATTCTACTCCCGGCTTTATTCGTTGCATGTTTTACTTCGTTCGTTCTTTAAGTTCGTAAGTTCTTTAAGTTCGTTCGTTCTTTTAGTTCGTTAGGTCTTTTAGTTCATTTAAACAAACCAAAGGCTCAAACCATAGCTTGGAAAATTTAATTATTTTTGCTATCGTTCGTTTTGTTCGTACTCGCTGCAAAATCAATTGAACTAAAATGAACTAAAAGAACGTGAAACACTGAACTACTTCACATCGTTCATGAGTGGGAATCGTTCAATTGAACTAGTTCGTTCATGAACTACCCAAGCCTATTGGAAACATGTAAACCTCTACACAATATATTTAGTATATTCGAGAAGTTTTCTATGATCGGTTATTCTACATCCTACATATTTGCTAAATCAAGTAAATTGTTCTCAATTCACGGAAAATCAATTTCTCAATTCAAGCAAATTTTTCTAGTTTTCAGCAAATTGTTACTTAAATCAAGCAAATTTTTCACACTTCAAGCAAATATTAGTCTTGAATATAGAAAAAATATTCTTGAGTTTAAAGCAAATGTTTCTTAAATTAAACATTTTTTTCTTAATATCATGTATTTTAAATTTGCTCAATTCTAACAAAATAATGCTTAAATTGAGATATTTACGCCTGAGTGTAAACTGATAGGCTATTTGCTTGATTCAAGCATAGAATACATGATTTTTTATATTTTTCTGTAAAATATAAGCTACTGTTAGCTTTAACATAAAGTATTAAGAAGAGTATATTTCTGAGTGAAAGGCCCAAGCAACTAAATATATCTAACGTATTAAATATGTCTATAAAATAAATTGGTCATCATATATGTATGTGTAACCATTTGTTGCAATATCCTTGAACTAATTCAAACCGCGAAATCGAAAAAGCTTTTAGGAGAATATATGTAATAAAATTTTATGCGACATCGAAATACATAATTCGAGTCTCCAGAGAGAGCTTCTGGCGCCATGTATACAATATGCATGAGGTCAGCAAAAGTAAGCGCTGCAAAGACATAATGTATTGTTTGTTTGACTGTCTATCGATCTAACTGGTGTATTGGTAGAGCCGTTCAATTGACCGGCGCGAACAAAAGCGGAAAAACACAAAAAAAAAACCGAAAAAAAGCCGAAATTAAAAAACAAAAAGCCAATAAAACACATCGATATCGAGTAAAAAACATAAAAGAAAAACAAATTCGTGAAAACAACAAATTGTCATGCAATCGCGTTGAGCCACTCCGTAGCCTTCGTATATATTTGGGTGGGTATGCATCGATTCAATGCTATGACCTTCTTTGGTCTTTTCGCTTGAAACTTGAACTGCTTGCTCGTTGGTGGTGGCATCAACTGGTAAGTTTATCCAGTTTTTGGTCAATACCAAGTAAACATTTTTTTTTTATTTTTCTTTTTTGGCTACATGTTTTTTTTATTTTGTCTCGCTCCTGCAAAAGATATCACTTTATTTTAATTCACTTCTTGCCCATTCACTAGAGTCTACTTCAAGGCATTGCCAGCTGACGTAGATGGTAGCCACCAATAGTTGTAAGTTTTCCCAGCTGCGGTTACTTTAGAACAATCATGCCCACGTAGTTGCCCGTATGGCCCGCGTTGGCCTTCATACAAATTTTTTTCTATCTTAATTTTGTCTCTGCGATGAGCCAAAATCAAAGAATATCTGCAAAAAATAACAACACAAACTGACTCGTTCAGTGTTCAGCACATTTTCCAGCGAACTTTACAAAAACAATTGCATGCAAAGCCAAAATAAAATAACGCACACACGATGATGTCGATGCAGAAGCTGATTGTCCCGTTACTTGTGTGTCGAGTAATTTTCCGTCCAAGCATTGTTATTGTAATAAAAATTATTCCTTTGCCGCAGTGCACTGGCAAATAAAATTGAGTTCATTGATTTGTCATAATTGTAATATCTATCAAACATTGAATATATTTAAAAAAAATATAAACCAAATTTTCTTACAATGTAAATCATGACATGTGATTTTATTGCATTGGTATTGTTTTTTGTTTTGTTTTTTTTTTTGCCAAACACAACAATGAGCAACATTTTGTGTTTGTTTTTTGTTTTTTAAGTTTTTGCCCGCGCTTAAAATTTTTTGGGCCCCACTGCTTTAGAACATAATAAAAACGATGTTCGTCGTTGGCAAATGTCAAATTATTTTCACAATAAAAACAATTATTTTCATAAAAAATTATTGACATATTTTAAATTAAAATATCCAAAATTATTATAAAATTCGCTTTAAAATTTATATGAACATCGCAGATCCGTATGGAGCATTATAAGCAGAATAAAAATAAAACAATACCACAAATACAATCTGCTAAATAAAAACCCTTAAAACCAATCCTCAATACATAAATGTCATTTCAACAATAAGCACATTATCCGATTCATTCGGATAGCATCTTCACGCTGAAAAAGTTGGCCACTTTGATAGTTCAGTAGGTAGCGCATTTGACTGTCACATCAGGTGTTCCGAGTTCTAATTCCAGTCAGGCCATGATTATAGGCTTTAACCCTTCTATATTTCTTTCCTCATTTCTAATCGACTGAAATTAAAAATACTTTTATAATTACAACTTGCGAAGTTTTTGGATGAGCTTGTTTTATAACAAGTATTGATTGAGATAAAGGCATAACACGTGCCTCAGATTCTAACTCACATGTTTCTACGGCTTCCCGCCATGCTTAAAACATCCAGCACAATGTTGTTGTTTGAAAAGAATGACTATGGTAGAAAGTTATAAGAAAGCTTTAATCTGAAATTTGACAACGCTACGTTTTTCATTCAACGCGCTCACTACGCTCTCAGTGAATCTGTAAACATGAAAAAAAAATTAGTCATCGCTATGTGATACAATACTTTCATTTGATAGTCCTCAGACAAACCAATATCAAAGTGGAAATAGATTCTACTCTGTGGGAGTCTGGGAAAAAATGGGCGAGATAGCAGACATGATAGGCATTTCAAAAAGTGGTGATCATCGCATATTGACAGAAACCTTGGACTGGAGAAAGGTGTTCGTCCGCAAGATGAGTGTCGATTCATAGTCATATATAAAACATGGATTATTCATCATTTCATATCTGAGACAAGGGCATAGTCTAAACTAGGGGTGGGCAAAGTTACACGTAAGGGCATTTTGCCCGTACGTGTATTTTGGTTGCACGCTGCTTGCTTCACGGGCGACAGCACGAGGGACATGCACAAATATAATGAGATAGAGTGTAAGAAGAGCGTAATATAGATTATGATATAGAATTGTGCTCATTGCCCTCAGAGCAGTTCATAATCAATGTTGCATGCCATTTATATAAAAAAGGGCATTTTATAATTTTACTATTTAATATTATGAATTAAATCATGTTTATATCTCGATAACGTTTTGTGTCCAACACTTGCTTTTAAGTAGTTACGCTCAAAATAAAAGTATAAATTTATTATGGTGATTCAGTTCTAAAAAAATATTAGTTAAAAATATGTTAGGAGGCAGATGTAGAATTATAATGGTTGCATGCTCTTGCGAAACCCTTATAAATATGCCAAGAAGTTGTTTTTGCAAAGCGATTTTATAGCTGCTGGTAGTAATTTAAAAAAAAAACTCCCTTTTAATAAGCAATCCTCTTAACATGCTAGATATGCAACATTTACTTTTCACAACAGCATGCTCTCGCTCTTACGGTTTCTATCAAGAATAATAGAAGCAAAGATTACGACATGCGCATAATTTCCCCTTATATGACGTAGTTTGTCCATTGTAAGGGTTGCCAACTCTATGTATTCCTAAATAATTGACTTAGAGACAATTTTATATAGCAAATCATTTGAACTTTATACAAAATCATTGCTAAGTATGCATGCAATACTTATTTTTGCTACGTTTATTTAATTCTTATATATAAAAATTGCTTCATACGCGAAAATTATCACTTTGTGCATAAAAATGTATAAACTGTATATTTATTCTGAGAGAGTTGGCAACCCTACAATTAAAACTACTTTGACAGTTCAAAAATAAATTTTACATCGGCTTTTGGTATTTATAACAAATTACGCGTTATATTTAATAAAAAACAATAATATAACAATTTAATTATTAAAACCATTCAGTGAAGTGTTTATATAAAGTTGCAGCTCAAAGAAAAACTAAAAAAATATAAGAAACAAAAACGTAAACAAAAGGTGTGCAGTGGGCAAATGCAAGCGAACCAACAGTAAAAAAAATAAAGTGATGAAGTGAACTGAAAATTAACATTTTGTGAGTTTTTATTGAAATGTATGCATTTTTTTTTTTTGCTATAGCTGCTGGAAAATTTGCACACTTTAACAGTTTTCCGAAGAACCCAGGAAGCTTTGGGTAATGTTTTGCAATCGAATGAATGCCATAAATATGTTACTCAAAATGAGAGAACTTGTTCCTTACATTTCAAGCAGGAGGATTTTGAAAGAAATTTTAAATGTGTAGGTTACAACTATTTAATTTAACCCTTTGAGTCACAGCGGGACCGCTACGTTCCCATCATTTATTCTTTGTGACGCATATCTTTTGAAACTATATTTTTTGGTTACTACTGTGGTTCTAGGAGTTTTTTGGGTCGCTGATTACGAATCTGAAGTCATAATTTTAAATTATAAAAATCTAAGATGGCGAATCCAATATGGTGGACCCATTTTTCTGCCAAAGTTTGCTTTTTCACAATTTTTAGATTAGTAATCATTTTTAAGGGGTTTTTTAAGTGGAAGATTAAGAATCTGAAGTCAAACTTTGAAATTATACAAATCTAAGAAGGCGGATCCAATATGACAGATCCAATATGGAAGATCCAATATGGCGGACCACTATTTGACTAAAGATTTACAAAATATTTAGATCAGTATTCATTTTCAAGGGGTTTTTACAAAAACTAACTTCAGATTTGCAATCACCGACCCCAAAAACCCATACGTATACATTATAACCACTATAATACAAATCTAATAGAAAATGGACACTAGTGGTCCGCCATATTGGATCCGTCATTTTGAATTTTCAGATTTTTCAAGATGTTACTTCAGATTCGTAATCAATGACCCCGAAAACCCCCAAGTAAGAAAATTTAGACAAAAGTATTCAATAGAAAAATGTATGACTCAAAGAGTTAAGTTCATTGCATAAAAATTATGAGCAGGATTTAACAATCAGCGTGCACCAAAATTTAAACCGTGTTTATCGTCTCTATTTCCTTTTTCAGCTTCTATACTTAAGAGTGTTAATCCTAGCATCGAAGATGAACCACCTAAGTGAAGGTGGGTTAAGTAAGCCATTAAATTTAATAATGGATACGCTGAAATCATGCAATTCACTTTTTATGAAATTAAACGGAGAAAAACTAAAATATATAAATAAAAAATTAAATAATAATGCAATTAAAAAACTAGTAAAAAATTATATTCGACTCGACCGAAGTTAAAATACTCTCACGGCTGAGCCAAAGTATATTCAAAGTCTTAGGCAGTCAATGAAATGTTTATTTGTCTTAAGCAGTCAATAAAATTTGTATTCGTAAAAACATTTTTGTCATAGTTTTAACAGAAAATATAAGCTTTTGTTTTTCGATAAAGTCACTTTGTATGGACGTAGGCGTGGTTTTCATCTGATTAGGCTCATTTTCGAATTTTACACCTTTATTTTTTATATAAAAGCTTAAATATCGAATTTCGTGATGAAAGCTTGAAAATTACGGCTGTAATCGTGATCACATACAGACAGACGGATATGGTAAATCGATTCGGGAAGTAGTGCTGATCAAGAATATACACACTTTTCTACACCTGCCATGCCTACTTATGGGCGTTGCAAAATTAATATACCCGTTTTACGTTTTTAAACGCAGGGGTATAAAAATAGTTTTTTATTTTACTATAAAATATTTTTAAGAGAAATATAATAAATTGCCCCACTGTCATGTTTACACAAACATTTATAGTTTGAAAGCTGAAAATTATTAACCAATAGGAACACAGTTCGCGTGACGTCATTTGTCCAACATGCGCAGAACATTTCTATTTTCTGAGCGGGACGTCGTAATCTGTATTTCTATCATTCTTGGTTTCTATAAAGCATGATTTATACTGCGAAATGAAATAAATATGTAGTGGACGGATTATAAAAATTAAACACACTGACAGATGGATAAAGTGAAATACAGATAAACAAACGGACATGTAAAAAGCTGAAAACAATCCATTTTAAATTTTAGTTTGTATATCTCGACTAAAAGTGCACAAAATTTTATAATGGGACGGCGATGGGTTCATGGGAAAATGATAAATGAAAATAAAAAAAAAACAACAAATGTCATACAATGTTAGATTTGGTTTTTGAAACAATGAAATTGTTATAGATCTTGAATGATTTTAACAAAAAACAAAAAAAAAAATTAAATCTGACTTCAGGACCGATGATATTTTGAAAAAAAAATTTATAAACAAAAAAATACTACAATAAAAAAATTATACAGTTTGATGTAGAAGCATCAAACATTTTGCATGCATGAAATTTTGTACAGTGTACAATTTTTCGCCATCTATTCAAGGAACAAGCCAGCGCAGATCTTTCCTGCTTGACTTCGCTTGAACACTGAAGCTTTGATCGTTCTGTACGTGAGATGAATACATATTTTTCTGCAATAACGCAATCTCAAGTGCGCTCTTGTGATTACATATTGTGAGAGGATTACAGAGAGGATTTTAAATTCCGCAATCCGATTCATCCCCAAATTCATCTTGCAATTGATTTCGCACGCTGCTTGCTCGTTGCTTACACGCAGTCGGAGCACGTGCAAGAATTGTGTCCACCCCTAGTCTAAACAATAGACTGAAAGGGGAGAAGTACATATAAAGAAGGCGAAAAGTCATAGCGTCAGTTTTTTGGAGTGTGCGTGGGATAATATTCATAAATTATCTTAGGAAAGGAAAAACATCAACGCAGAGAAAAAAATCAAGCATTCTATGTTTGAGAAAATTCTATGTTTCAAGAAAATTGGCTATCAGTTTACACTCAAGCGTAATTTTTTCAATTCAAACATAATTTAACTAGAATTGAGCAAATTTAAAACACATGATATTAAGAAGAAAATGTTTAATTTAAGAAATATTTGCTTAAAACTCAAGAATTATTATTATTTTTTTTTTTAAGTGAAACTTCTTTACCCGCTATGAGGAGTAAAACCGATGAATCAATTCGCCAATGAAACACTTCGCCGTGAAACGCTTTGGCGTATTTTTAACATAGTGTTACGCAAAATTAAATAATTATAATATAGTATAGACACAGTATCTTTTCAACTGCATGGTTCATACATCGAGTAATTATAGTATTGTCATAAAAATTCGAAGTATATGGAGCATATCTTTGATATTTATATTGAAAACATCAACCTTGAACAAAAAGAAAAACACTGACTGCTGCTAAGTAACAGAGTTGTAATGTATAACATTTTAAAGTATGTTTCAAACTTTTAAGAGAAACAAAAGAATACTCACAGTATATTTCTGTATTGCATATATTTCCCTTATATCCTTATGTTTTTGATGCAAAATTCTACATATCACATAGTTTTATGATCCATATCAACCCTCTTCGGCCCTCCCTTAAAGCCCCCTTGTTCGGGTGTAGGGAATAAATATACAAAAATCATAATATTTGTATGGGAGCCCCCCTAAGAAGTGGTCGGAAGGAATAGGTCCCCAAGGGAAAAATGTTCCTTTTTTTCCCTTGGGGAACAAACACAGGGGGGGGGGTCGGTGTTACATATTAACCCTCTCCGGCCCACACTTAAGCCCCTTTCTTCAAGTATAGGGAATAAATATACAAAAAATCATAAAATTTATATGGGAGCCCCCATAAGGAGTGGTTAGAAGGACTAGATCCCCAAGAAAAAATGTTTCTTTTGCAAAAGTAATGGGGGTTGGTCATACATATTAACCCTCTCGGACCCTCCCTTAAAGCCCCCATATTCAGGTGTAGGGAATAAAAATTGACATGTGCCAGTAACAAAGCTGTGTGGTGTTTTGAGATTTATGTTTGAGGGAAAAAAAAAATAAAATTGGACAAATAATTTTAATTTTTGAGAGTAAAATAAAAACTGAGAAAAAAACTTTTATTTCTGAGCGAAAAAATATAAATTGAAAGCATTTTTTATTCTTGAGCAAAATAATATCAAGAAGCTTTACGTGACATTACTTTACTCTCTGAGGTTTTCCATTGTCTGCAGAGAGGCGACAATGATCATAAAAATTCATTTCTATTGAGAAAATTTTCTGTCTCAGCTGGGGTTCGAACCTGGTCTCGAGTTGTCATCGAGTGATTCACGCACTGTTTAACGCACTCGGCCACGGCCGCTACCGAACGAGACACAAAGGCATTTATTTTTTATTTTCAGAGACACAGATCACAAATCTTTCGTTCCAAGCAAATGTTTGCTAATAATAAACAAAATTATAATTGCAACGTCATTCGCAAACAATTTCTGTTGACCTCTGAGCATATTCAAAGCAGGGATTTTCTTCGTGTCCTCGTATGTGCCTTGAGCTTTTTTTAAGCTTTCCCTAGAATAAAATAATTTCAGTCGTAGTTTCTTAGAGATCACCTTGTGGAATTCTCGGCATTTAATATTTCCAGGAAAAACTTATATTCCTTGATAATTTCATGCAAAATTTTAACTAAAGAAATTTGCTTTTATTAAATGATGCGATGTTTAAAGCACTCGCAAAAAAATTCCACCCAAACTATTTGATCTCATAGGTATACATAATTTTTCAACATACAAGTAAAGTTATATATGTGGCATGCGTGCTTTAACTTCTCATATTGCCTCTCTCCGCCTCCACTCTTCAATATGAATAAACCAACTCTAACAGCCCCCGCTGGCGACTTGATGCAGCAACATTTCTGCGCTTCATTTGCATATCGGGTGGAGTAAGAATATTTTTGTTGTTATTAATTTTGTTCAGCACAAGTTTTACTTCCTCTGTTAGTTAGAACAATGTTTGAAGGAAGTTGCAGTCCTTTTTATGAAAGTTGTTGTTTTTGCATTAGTTCCACAGGAATAAGTCGATTTAAATATGTTAGAAGAAAAAATAAAAAAATATAAAAAAATATAAAAAAAAAAAATAAATAAATACATAACCTAACTGAAAAAAATACTGTTTGATGCTGCTTTGTTGCTGTCAAGATAACATCAAGGGGATTATGATGATGTTGATATTCAGCAGCTTTGCTGAAGGACAAGCAAGGTCTTTTCTCATTTCTTTAGCTATCTGCTTGATTTACTCTGAACATATTTTCTCTGCTTAAAAAAGATAAAAATAAAAATAAAAAATATAGCAACAATTTTAAATTAACATTAAATTGTGGCAACACTTCTGCAATAGAATTGCAAAGCACCACAACATTCCAACAACTGGCAAATAGCTTAAAATATATTAAAATCAAATGAACTCTCATACTTAACATTGCGAATAATAATAAACATAAAACTCAAGAGTTGCCAGAAAGTTTCAATAAAATATCTTTTTTAATAGACAACAAAATGAACACTTCGATAAAGCTACTCAAAAGAACTAAAAAAAAAAAAATAAAAAAACCCCCACATAAAGTGCTCTTAATGATTGGATTACAGTTTTGAGCCATTAAATCCACACGCTGTGTTATCTATACAAAGCTATTTGTCTATCTATCTTACCATCTAGCTTTTCATTCCTCTCTCTCTCTCTCTCTCTCTCTCACTATCTTCGTGATCAATATGTTTTTAATTACATTGTAAAATTCATCACTGCGTTTAAGTCATTAAAACCAATGAACTGCAAGTTGAACGTAAAAATATTTTACACCAACTTTTGCGGAAAACTCATTTAATAGCATAGCGTAAATAGCTGCCTAGAGTGTAGCGTTGGGAACGGGGTGGAATGATGGGTAATGAGTTGAGGATTTATGGGCTAATAAAAATGCAACAATAAGTGAAAAAGTCGTACAAACAGTAGTAGTAGTAGCTGTAAATATAATTAAAAAGAAGGAAATATGAATTGTGAAATTGCAGCACGAATGCATATTAGAAGCGATTGAAGGATATCTTCTTCAGTTTTTATTGATAATTTTTTTTTTAAATGGCCTAATGTCATTACACCGAATACCAACAACCCATAGAAGTCGTAGATTGAAGACTCTGAAAGATCTACTAATATTTTCTGCTTTGGCGACCTCGGTGGTCGAGTGGTAGCGCGCTTGACTAACATCCGAGAGGACTGGCTTTCGAATCTCGGCTAGACCATGGCCCTACGCTTTAAGCTCTCTGTATTTCTATCCTCATTTGTAATCGACTTAAATTAAATTAAAAAAAAAACATCAGTATTGACGATAAAAAAGTTGTATTTGGTGATAGAGAGTATGTGGAGAAGACGTAAGTAACTTAAATTGATTGAGACCAAGGCATAACACTTGCCTCAGATCCAAATCCACATGTTTCTACAGCTTTCTGCCACGATTGTAACATTCTAAATATGTTTGACTTCATTTCCCTTTCCTTCCCACTTATCTATGTATCAATCCCATTTTTGAAACAAGGCAGATTTGGGTATTATACCTGAAATCCTTGGTTGAAAGTTAAAAAAATAGAATTGGCTGTGTCGTGGACACGCCCGTAGGTTTTGACGTGACGATGTTTCTTTATATTTAAATTTCTTGTCCAAACTTTAGTTTTAGTCCACGACAAAATTCTTGACTTAATCAAATATACTGAATCCCTATCCCAGTTTGGAAAGGTGTGTTTTAGGTGT
>OX030949.1:52032548-52092548 GCA_943735915.1 Pherbina coryleti | reverse complement strand
ATATGCCTTACATTAGGCGGTTCGCTGAGGGGCATTATGACGCCGTACATTTTTTTTTTTTGTCATGTGGTCGAAGATATAATCTTCATTTTCGTTCCTTAAAATTTACCGTTACGTCAGTAGTCACTGAGTTAAAATTCCATGCGACGTTTTTTCATGGTTGTAGCATTTTTATTGCATTATGTGGTTACCACCTTGAAATCATGTCGATAAGAATTTTTTTTTGTAATTTAGTTGTGAGGCGTAATAACACATTTATGCTTTCGTAAAACAAAATTTACCGCAGCACGTCTCCTGAGTGAGTAATAATTCTATGCAACGATATCACATTTCTGTAACATAAGCTACTATATTCTAGACCTGGTGACGTTTGTAATTTTTTTTAATTTTGTCGTAAGGCCAAGCGTAAATCTTTTATTTTCCTTTTTAATTATTTATCGTAGCTTATATACTCACCTAGTAAAAATTCAATGCAACGCCGCTGCATGAATGTTGCATTGTCGATCTTTGAACGGCATTCTCTGGGTCCCCTTGGCGTCAGAAATTTTAAACTTTTCTTTTTTTAATTTTGTTGTGAAGGCTTGGAACAGATCTTTATTGGTGTATCATATTTTTAATCCTGGCACTAATACTCAGTGAGTAATAATTCCATGTAATAAATTTTCAGTTGCGTTGCTTAAGTAGTTCCCACAGTGTTCCAATGACGTTTTGAATTGTTGTTTTGTTTTTATAATGAAGACAAAGAATAAACCTTTTCGGTCGTACTATCTTTTTAATCCTAGCTCTTATACGCAGCGAGTAACAATTCAGTGCAACCCCAATGAATTTTGAAGAAACGCATTTTTCAACTTTTTGGAAACTTGCGCGGTAAAACGTAACTTTGTCACGTCTCACTATTTGCAACCAATTGCATAGGTATCTTTAGAAATACGTTTATAACCGAGTTTTAGGATTTTGGATTCAATAGAAAGATATTGAAATTATATTTGCAAAAGAGTCAATATTTTTTTCACAGAATTAAGATAGAATTCGGTACAGTATAAAACCTAACGGTATAACCTTAAAACCTTCGATGATTTGTATTTCTAAATTCTGTGAATGAGAGGTAGTTTGAAATACTTTATTTAGATATGTATCTTTTGCATAGAAGAACATTTATTTAAGCTGATTTATTTAAGCTATATTTCTGAGCATTGAAAAGTAATAGAAATAATTATTGAATCACGGTTCATTTTTTCTTGTCAACTGAACAAATTTTTGAATAATTACAGAAAATTTTAAAAAATCGTTAATTCCTTTATTAATTGAACTTTTAATACTTTGTGGAAAAAGAAGCTTACCCAGCCTTAGCCCACTGTTAATTGTTGTCGAGTAACGGAAAAAGTTTTCAATAGAATAACTCTTGTTGAGCTTATAACTTACTTAATTGACGGTATAAACACTGTTTATTTCCAAGAACTTTTGAGGTCATTTGTGGCTTCCATTTTGTTTGTTTTTTTGTTTTTTTTTTTTAAATGTATATGAAACTGTAGCGACAATTTGCATATTGATGAATATATATGTATATATATATATATATACATGTGGTTGTTGCTGTATTCAATCCACTTATTGGTAATGTAAAAAATATGTAAATAAAAAATGATTATTTGAAGAGCACTTAAGCGACAAACTGCAAGAGCAAGGAGTAAAAAAAAAACACAGAAATAAAATAGCTGTAAGGAACAATCGCCGGTTTATAAAAGAACTGATAAAACTGACTACTTGAGAGGGACACTTGGGTATTTTTTAAATTTTAAAATTTTAATGAACTTCATATTTATTGAATTTTATTGCACACTAAAGGAATTGTTTTGTAGAATAAACAAATTAATACTGTTCTTAATTTACATTCAAGTTAACATAATAATTTGAGAATTTTTTGTACTAAAAGATATTAAAGCAAAATGGTTTTGGTTTCTTTTTGTCGAATCAAAAAAACAAAAACAAAAATATCAGTTCAAAAATATTTCTCAAAAGAAAACAGAATTTTTTGCTCAGTTTTTTCTTACATAATTTGTGAAAATTTTAAAATTTTTCTTTTTTAAAACGTTTTTATTAGCTTCACTTCATTTGTCTGTCCCGTACAAATCTTGGAATCGATTTTTGACCAACCTCCCGATGAGCTAGAGATTTGAAACTTAAAATGTAGCTCAGAACTGGATGACAACACAATATTATCTAATTTGTTTGTCTGTTCGTTTATTTGTTTCGCTAAAATGCGAAATTATTTGATACATACATACATACATATTAAAAATCAGACGAAAAAAAATTGAAAATCTTATTGACATTTTCAAATTTCAAAAATTCACAACTGAAGTAAATTTATTGCCTCATTTAGAACATATTTTCCTGCCAGAACTCACAAAGCTCAAAGCGTAAAGCGTTGTTCGTTCGCGTTATTATACGCAAGGTAGTGAGTTCGAGCCTCAACAATGTAAATGAAATTTTTGTTTTTTTTATAAAAAAAAATTCAAATTCACCACTGAGGATGAAAAAAAAAAATTGTAACAAAGTTGTTTAAATACAATTTTTTTTTATTTATTTTTAAGAAGTAGTTTGATTTACTGCTATTTAGAAAATATTTTTGTGTAAGTTCTGTAGTTCAGAGCGTAAAGCAACCGCCTTAGTATGCGCTAGGTAGTGAGCCTCAACAATGTGGAGGATTTTTTTCTTTTTTATGAAACAAATTGAAACCTTTTAAAATTCACCAGTGAGGGTGAAAAAAAATTGTAAGAAAGTAGTTTAAAAAGAAATCTTTTTAGTTATTTTTAAATAGTAGTTTGATTTATTGCTATTTTGCTATTGCCTTTTGTGTGAGTTCTGTAGCTCAGACAATTCACCGTTTGTCCGATTTCAAACATATTTTGCATGTAGTCGTGCATTGAAATGAGCACGATTCCTCTTTTTATGAAGCTTTCTTATCTGTATGTTTTTTTGTTTACAAGTACAAGTTCTGCTTTCGATTTTAAACTGACTTTCCGATGAACTAGAAACTTTAAATGTAGCTCAGAAATGGATTAAAATAGAATATTATGAGAAATTATCTATAAGCTCTCGAAAAAATATCGATTAATTTAAAAAATTATCGAAAAGTAATCGATAATTTTCGATAATTTAGCTACAAATTATCAATAAGTTCTCGGGAAATTAAAAAAAAAATAAATAAATAACTGGCCATTTCAGCCCTTGAAAGGACTTTGACCTAGCTTCTTATGATCAATTGTGTTGTGCGTGTTATTAAGTTTGTACACAATTGACCGGACATACATGCTTAACGCCGACTCCGAACGGCGATGAACGGAGTGTTCTCGTTCTCAAGAAGCTTTACATGGCATTTTGATTACTCTCTGAGGTTTGCCATTGTCTGCAGAGAAGTGGCGGCCGTACAGAAAAATTATTTTAATTCAAATAATTTTCTGTCGCTGCTGGGGTTCGAACTTGGGTCTCCAAAGTTCGCTGACATAGAGGCCACGCACTTTAACCAACTACGCCACGGACGCTAAGATGTTTATAGTACGTGTTAAGTTGTTAAGTTTGTGTTGATTTGAGTGGAAATATTGTAAAAACATTGTAAATAAATCTATAAAATGCCGCGGAAGTGTTAAATTTGAAAAAAAGGCTTGTAAAAAATTTAACCTAAAATCAACTGCGAAACATGAACATAAAGATTAGCAGCTGATTTTGAACACTAGCCCGCTTTTTTCTGCTTTCTACTCCATTCGTCTCCGAGTCGGCCCTACCTTATAATTCTACCATGTGTTCACGTAGTACCACGTACACGATCGAATGCACGACGTTCTCTCAATCAGTTGGCGCTGTTACTTCCAGCTGGGTGGTTCGTGCCGCTTGGTCGTGTGTTTTGCACTGCACGTAATTTTTGACGCATATTAAAATGCGTTATTTTCGAAATTATAACAATAATAATGAATATGATAGTGACAATGATTATGATAGTGATAATGATAATGATACTGATATTGATAATGATAATAGATAATACCTGCACAACAATTTTTGTCAGTGCATAGAGTGAGAGAGCTACAAATGCAAGCACATAAGTCGAAAATTACAATAGTATGCGAATGAACACCACTGCTCTAGGGCATTATCATTATCACTACACTGAACCAAATATTGTTCTTAAAATCAAAGAATCTCGTTCATAAAGCGAAATTCATTGATTTTTAAGAACTATTCATTGCCCCAAAGAACGAATTCTTTGGTTCAATGAATCGTTGTTCTTAATTTTAAGGAACAGTTCATTGTTCGTGTTCATTAAAATTTTGTTCCAGTTCTTGTGTTGTAATATCTAAAAAAAACATTAGAGAATTTTATCTCGATAAGAAAATGATTTTTTAAAATATATCTTGATATTGTTTTAAAATTTCTAAGGACAGACTTACTTATTGTAACAGTTGTATGTGTCATTAATTAATCATTTTTCTTCATAACACATCAAAGAAATAACGTAAGAACAAAGATTCATTGAATCAAGGAACTCGTACTTTGGACCAATTTTAATGTATAATACATTGGGACAAAGAACTTTTTCTTTGTTATTAAGTACGTTTTTGGTTCTGTGTATCATTATCATTATCACTATCATTATCATTGCCACTATCATCATCATTATTATTATTGTAATTCTATAAATAACGTATTTTCATATGCCTCAAACATTTCGTGCAATGCAAAACACACGACCAAGTAGCACAAACATTCCAGCTTGAAGTTTCAGCGCCAACTGATTGACAGAACTTCGTGCATTTGATCGTGTATGTGTTTCGATTCTCGAATTCAGCTTTCGAGTCTCACCACGCGTGGTACTACGTGAACATCACTGTACTACGTGAACACCACTGATATATCATGAATTCCATGTCACGCACTGTTACAGCTTGCGAATAATTGCAACTGATTTACTTAAGAAGAAATTTTTGCGAAAACTGGTTTGCATTTTTTTATTAATTAATTTTACGGTCTATTTAAAATATGTAAAGGTTTTATGAATCCACTTATGAATTTCGGTGATATTAAGCAAAATGTAGCGTACGCACGTGCTACAAAATTTTCCCTTTAAAAATTTTATGTCGGCTTCTATCTGAAATTTCTGCGAATTGACTTCAGATAGAATTTTCATATTTTTTTACAGCAATAAGAGGTTATCCTAGATTACATTAGTAGTTAAGTTATTTGAGAAAAAAAAATTATAAATTAATTTTTTCAACTTTAAACACCGTCACGCACATGTTACATTCGTCACGCACAATTACACCGTACGTTCATATTACTGTTACCTTCGACCATATTTACTAAAAACTGAAATACAAAACAAAAGGATTAAAAATTTCTTATTTTCATTTTTTTAATCTCTTTTATGTCATGACTAGATACATTTAAGAAAAAAATTTGAAAATCAATTATTTTAATCGATAAAAACTATTCTATTCTATTCGATCCAAAAGTCGATGCTCTCAATCACTGGAATTGAAGGAGCTGGAACTTTGGGGACTCTTCAAATTCTTCAACAGATTCCATGTGGACCTATTCAGGTGTATTCTCATTTCTTATGCAAAGAAATTCGCCTGGCCTTTGAGAGAGTACCCGTAAAGGCTGCACCCGTACATCACCAAGTTCAGTGTTTTTGTGAATATGATTCCTTAAAATGGATTTATTTGAATACTAATTTTTATTCCGATTTATTTTAACCCTTAAATGCCCAACAACACCGATATCATTAAAATTATGTTGTGCTAAATGATCCCCTGAACACGACCCCGTTTTTATTTTTTTGGAAAAAATTTTTGTTTAAAGAAAACATGGTTGTATCCAAAAAGATACAGTGAGCATTCTGACGTATACCATCAATCAGCTTGGTTGTAGGAGTTCAAGGCAAAAACGTGGGAAACGATTCTTTTTATGATAACTCTAAATTTGTTTGTTAAATGATACTCTAAAATTGTTAATAGTTTAAAAGGTATTTCATGTCAAAAACTGAACTTTCCGTAAAAATGAAAAAACTTTTTAATTTGACGGTCAATATTTCCCAAACCAACAAATTATGCCGATAATTAAATTTTTGTTTTATATTCGAAATTTTCTGAGTGAAAATAAATACATATCCAGATATTTTAATTTTTGCAATATTTTAAAATAAATAGCTTATTTTCTCGGTTGTATCCAAAAAGATACACTGGGCATTTAAGGGTTAAATTAAATAAAACTCACTTATGAGAATTCATATTGACACTTGTCAATAGTTAACCATCAATTTAGACGTTTGACCGTCTAATGCAGATGTAAGTATGTTTTATTTTTGGTCACTTTGCTATATATGAGACCCCCCATATCATTACTAATCGTAATACATTTTAAAGCCCCTCCTCCCCTCTAAATTGGTAACGTAATTTATGAACGACCCCGTAGTGTGTAAAAACTAATTGTTGTATAGAAAAAAGTGTTACATGTGCGAAACGCGTAAAATTTTTTTCAATGGAAATAGTAAAAAAAATGTTTTTCAATCTGGTTTGCCATCTCAATATCCACACATAACAGCATTTTCCGCAAAAAATTTCTTATATTAGAGTCTGCATTGAAACATATATCAATATTGTCACGCACATGCTACATATTTTCTTAATTCATTTAACTGCTCTTACCACGGTATGTCGTTGATAATTATTTATTCATATATATGTATGATTATTAGGAAAATATTAAAAAATTTGAAGCAAATATTTTTTTTTTTAATTGTTGTAATAAACAGCGCACGCCCTCACGGCAAATATCAAAATAAAACTGCAAAATTTTCGCTCAACTTATTCACCACGCGAAAGTAAAAAAAACAGAAAAACTACCGTTATCTTGAAAAATTCAACTTAAAACGTGTTGTCCGAATTCGATAGAATATATTCTATATAGTTTCTCTTCTCGCTTTACAATTTGATTTTTGACCTATGAGGTTGACTTTTTGGTGGAATTCGTGATATGGCATTCAGGATGTAATTAACAAGGTGATAGTGAATTTTTCACCACACACTCAATTTTGCTGAATCTATCAAAAAATTGTGACATAATGAGAGGACCTGTTGATAAGTGTCAAATCATTATTTATTTTGTTTACGTGCTTTTGGTAGTTCTAGTTACAATAAGTAATAAATCGCAATTATAAGTAGTTTCGTCGGATTTTCATCAAAATAATTGAAAAAACAGTGAAATACTAAAGCCAAAACAAATATTTTCTTAAAATATGCAATCAGCTGTTTTTGACAGATCGAGAGTTCATTTTTGTGAGAGGGGTTCAAAATTCACTACCACCTTGTTAATTACACCATGATGACATTTACATTTTCACCATGCGTGGTGAAATTTAACAGCTTTTTAGAGCTTTCGAATTGTTAATGATTTGCAAGAATACGAAAATTTACTTTACGTAACAAGGACATTAACAAGAGCTTCTTTACAACAAAAAGCATATATCAAAGAGCATAATATATAATCTTTGCCTTTTAATTAAAAGATACAACCTCAAATCGACAAATTAATTTTTAAAAGCACAATTTATTGAGACAATTTCTGAAAGTATTACAATGCACACAAATTTAAATTCAATACAAGACAATATATAAAAAAAAAACGAACGAGCCTTACAGTAGTCGCATATGATATGTAACATCTTACACCTGACCTTGGTAAGAAAAAAACAAACGAAATGGCCGTTTCAGCCCTTGAAAGGACTTTGACCGAGCTTCTTATGATCTATTGTGTTGTGCTTTTTGCGAAATGTTTGAACACAAATGATCCAGATCTAGACCTACAAGTTTTATGCCGACTCCGAAAGGCTTATGTTCTCAAGAAGCTTTTCATGGCAGTTTTTACTCTCTGAGTTTTGCCATTGTCTGCCTTGGTAATAACCCTACATGTTTGTGGTTTGTGTAGCAGCTATTCAAGCCTAAAAGGCTGAAATTAATTGTGAAATTAATTAAATGGCGCTTGCTTCCCCGACATCCTGTTACGGATATACGTCGCATTTCACGACATAGCTCCCACATGCTGGAAACCGATCGGTAAGATATTACATATAAAAAATTCGTGTATAATTTTAATATATTGTTTATTGATTCTGTTTAAATGCTTTAATATTTAATTTAAATATTAATTATTTAACATTAAATTAACAATACCCATGCATAATTCAATTAATTAATTAAAGTATTTAAATAAATTTTAAATATTTACGTACTCGATTATGGAAATGCGTATTGTTTGAAAACTTACCCCGTTTTTAGATAAATTAAACAATTTTCTGGATAAATTTAATATTTTTTTTCTCCTAGTGTAGCTTCAGCTTATATCAGATTACAAATCAAAAATGAACAGCTTTGAATATATTGCTACAATATTAAAAGAGATTTTAAGAATTAATTGCTTTTATTGTGATTTGTGATTGTCTGGCAAGTTAACCATAAAGTTACTTTACCAAGTTATTTGCTGTGTGTCTGTTTCTGTGTGGGTGCATGTGTGTGTGAGAGGTTTTAAAGGATCTTGAACTCAAGTTTGCTTTGCATAGAATTTTTTTTTTCATCCTAAGTTATGTTAAAATAAAAGCACCTCAAGCATCTGTATCTGAAGCCATCAATTTATACAAAAAGTTGCAAATATATATCAAAAATTCAAATTAAATTAGATAAAAGCATCAGGAAAACCATACTTGATGTAATTGAATTATGGACAATCATATTTTAGAAAATGATGCCGCCTTTGAAGCAGAGCAAATGCTTGCCCACAAAATAGTACTTAGGGTGTATGATGGGTAGAGTAGTTGTTTTCTTACCTTTTTTCACAGTTATGCAACAGAAACTTTGCAAACATTTTTTTTTTGCATTTATAACTGTTCTAACGTTCTAAGGTTGTTCCAAATATTAGGCTTTATTTTGCTCAAAATATTTAGGTGCATTTGTATGCAGCCTTCGTCATTTACTCATATTTTTCACACGAACACCATTAAATCCATGTTTAATATTATTGCGCCCACACACAGACATTTCCACAAATATTTAATAAAATCTGCCATCATCGTAGTAACAACAACAACAACAACAACAACAACTACAACATACAGAACAATAACACCATCAGAATAAATAAAAATCGTAAATATTTGCATTTTATGATTGATGTGAGGATATCTTTTCCACTCAAGCTATAAAAATATCCACAAAAAAATAAACAAACATCCACGCATACAAACGCGCATATCTGCACTCACTCAAACAACACACTCTTCCACACTTGTGTCAACAAACAACCTTACCAACTCCTCCCACCAGCTCCCTACGAAATAGTAACAAATCACAAAAGCACATTGAATTTTATTTCATTGCAAATTGTTGCTGCCAAAGGAGCAGCGAAAGGATCAAGGGCTTCACAGCAACAACAACAACAAAAAAACCAACGGAACATTTACTCACATGAACAAGCAGTCGAACTCTCACGCGAATGTATCTTCTGATTTAACTGCATTATTTACAGCAGCTGAACGCAGAATGAAGCGGCGAAAGAAACTAAAGAAAAAAAAAAACAAAAAAAAGGTCGTCGTTTGTGAGGAAACAACAAAAAAGCGCAACACTGGCGCAATAATTATTCAATATTTTACGATCCTCCGATTCATTTTTGATGTAGCCTGTATGTGGCTTGCATATGAATATAACTGTCAACATACATACGTCAGGACAAACAAAAAACGCTGTTAAAGCGAGCGGACGAACAACCACGTACAACACACATGCATACCTAGGGTGCATGTGTGCGTGTTTGAGTAGGGTGTGTGCTTTTGCGATGGAATGTTTAAAATAATAATTACGCTACAAGCATGTAAATTTCAACATATTGTTGGAAAAAAACAACAATAACAACGACAATGTTGCACTATTAAAAATGCAAAATGGCTATAAATTAACACAAACACCCACGCACTTACACACACACACACACTCACACACGGGCGCGTACCACCCACATGCACAGTCATGAACACCCACCCATAATTTAAACAAATGCAATAAAAAGAATAAACAGTTATTTCCCCTATTACTGCTCCAGTGTTGTTCGTTCAATATTTTCAGTTGGTTTACCGTTTTTTCACAATTAGGTGTTTAAATGATTTGTTCCTTTATTTTGCTCTTTTCAATTTGTTTTTGCCAGTGCGCTTATGCCATGTCTACACAGAGAGTTTAGTTTGAGTTTAACAATAACTATTCACACAGAGATGCGTCGGCAGAATTGTGTTTAGTGTGACATTTCTTGGTTTACTTTTGTGTTCTCATATATTTTCGGCACATCCACCACCGTGACATCAATTCCACTTGAGGATAAGATTGCAGCCATTTTTGCATACACATACAAGTTCTTCCTTGCACTGCGCAATTTGGAATTTTTATCGGCCCATACTAATATGAAAACCTCATCTTCTACACTTCTACCAAAGTGACATTTCTCACCACAAAATTGTGCAAGTTGCATCTGAACGTACATTTTTATAAGAATCTATAGGGGTATTCTCTATGCCTAGGATATGCCGTTGCACGGTGCAAGAATAGGAAATGTATAATATCTGCAATTGAGAAACAACAATGGCGGATTGTACATTTCCTATTCTTGCACCGTGCAACGGCATATCCTAGGCACAGAGAATACCCCTTATATATATAAAAAGAAGTGTACGTTTGGTTGAAATCACATCACTTCAGAACGGCTGGACCGATTTGGATAATTCTTTTTTTAAAATGTTCGTTTTAGTCCAAGTTAGGTTTTTAAGGAAAGAAAAATTGACCACGCCCACTTTTGCGCCCACTTTTTTCGATTTATCTAAAATCGGAAAACGGCTGGACCGATTTGGATAATTTTTTTTTCAAATGTTCGTAGTAATCCAATTTAAGTTTTGTCGGAAAGAAAAATTGACCACGCCCACTTTTTTCGATTTATCTAAAATCGGAAAACGGCTGGACCGATTTGGATAATTTTTTTTCAAATGTTCGTAGTAATCCAATTTAAGTTTTGTCGGAAAGAAAAATTGACCACGCCCACTTTTTTCGATTTATCTAAAATCGGAAAACGGCTGGACCGATTTGGATAATTTTTTTTTCAAATGTTCGTAGTAATCCAATTTAAGTGTTTACTGAAAGAAAAATTTACCACGCCCACTTTTGCGCCCACTGTTTTGATATATATATCTAAAATCGCAGAACGCCTGCGCTAATTTTTTTTTTAAATGTTTGTAATAGTCTACACAAGTTTTTTACATAAAGAAAAATTGTCTACAATATCGATAATATCAATATTATCCATTATTTATATATCATGAATTCCATGTCACGCACTGTTACAGCTTGCGAATAATTGCAACTGATTTATTTAAGAAGAAATTTTTGCGAAAACTGGTTTGCAATTTTTATTAATTAATTTTACGGTCTATTTAAAATGTGTAAAGGTTTTATGAATCCACTTATGAATTTCGGTGATATCAAGCAAAATGTAGCGTACGCACGTGCTACAAAATTTTCCCTTTAAAAATTTGATGTCAGCTTCTATCTGAAATTTCTGCGAATTGACTTCAGATAGAATTTTCATATTTTTTTACAGCAATAAGAGGTTATCCTAGAATATATTAGTAGTTAAGTTATTTGAGAAAAAAAAATTAGGAAACAATTTTTTCAACTTTAAACACCGTCACGCACATGTTACATTCGTCACGCACAATTACACCGTACGTTCATATTACTGTTACCTTCGACCATATTAACTAAAAACTGAAATACAAAACAAAAGGATTAAAAATTTCTTATTTTCTTTTTTTTAATCTCTATTATGTTATGACTAGATACATTTAAGAAAAAAATTTGAAAATCAATTATTTTAATCGATAAAAACAATTCTATTCTATTCGATCCAAAAGTCGATGCTCTCAATCACTGGAATTGAAGGAGCTGGAACTTTGGGGACTCTTCAAATTCTTCAACAGATTCCATGTAGACCTACTCAGGTGTATTCTCATTTCTTATGCAAAGAAATTCGCCTGGCCTTTGAGAGAGTACCCGTAAAGGCTACACCCGTACATCACCAAGTTCAGTGTTTTTGTGAATATGATTCCTTAAAATAGATTTATTTGAATAATAATTTATATTCCGATTTATTTTTACCGTTAAATGCCCAACAACACCGATATCATTAAAATTATGTTGTGCTAAATAATCCCCTGAACACGACCCCGTTTTTATTTTTTTTTGGAAAAAGTTTTGTTTAAAGAAAACATTGTTGTATCCAAAAAGATACAGTGGGCATTCTGACGAATACCATCAATCAGCTTGGTTGTATGAGTTCAAGGCAAAAACGTGGAAAACGATTCTTTTTATGATAACTCTAAGTTTTTTTATTAAATGATACTCTAAAATTGTAAATAGTTTAAAAGGTATTTCATGTCAAAAACCGAACTTTCCGTAAAAATTAAAAAACTTTTTAATTTGACGATCAATATTTCCCAAACCAACAAAGTTATGCAAATTATTAAATTTTTGTTTTTTATTTGAAATTTTCAGAGTGAAACTACATATCCAGCATTTTAATTTTTGCAATATTTCAAAATAAATAGCTTCTTTTCTCGGTTGTATCCAAAAAGATACATTGGGCATTTAAGGGTTAAATTAAATAAAACTCACTTATGAGAATTCATATTGACACTTGTCAATAGCTAACTGTCAATTTAGACGTTTGACCGTTTAATTGAGATGTAAGGATGGATATTTTTTTTAAATGAAGGGTGTATTAATTTCAATTTTTTTGAGTTGTTTTATTTTTGGTCACTTTGCTATATATGAGACCCCTCATATCATTACTAATCGTAATACATTTTAAAGCCCCTCCTTCCCTCTAAATTGGTAACGTAATTTATGAACGACCCCGTAGTGTGTAAAAACTACATTGTTGTATAGAAAAAAGTGTAACATGTGCGAAACGCGTGGAATTTTATTCAATGGAAATAGTAAAAAAAATGTTTTTCAATCTGGTTTGCCATCTCAATACCCACACATAACAGCATTTTCCGCAAAAAATTTCTTATATTAGAGTCTGCATTAAAACTTATATCAATATTGTCACGCACATGCTACAAATTTTCTTAATTTATTTAACTGCTCTTAACCACGGTATGTCGTTGATAATTATTTATT
The DNA here is from genome assembly GCA_943735915.1 of Pherbina coryleti. NCBI lineage: Eukaryota > Metazoa > Arthropoda > Insecta > Diptera > Sciomyzidae > Pherbina > Pherbina coryleti. The sequence continues at coordinate 52,079,280 of OX030949.1, read as the reverse complement.
TATATATATGTATGATTATTAGGAAAATATTAAAAAATTTGAAGCAAATATTTTTTTTTTCAATTGTTGTAATAAACAGCGCACGCCCTCACGGCAAATATCAAAATAAAACTGGTAAAATTTCGCTCAACTTATTCACCACGCGAAAGTAAAAAAAAAACGCAGAAAAACTACCGTTATCTTGAAAAATTCAACTTAAAATGTGTTGTCCGAATTCGATAGAATATATTCTATATAGTTTCTCTTCTCTCTTTACAATTTGATTTTTGACCTATGAGGTTGACTTTTTCGTGGAATTCGTGATATATATAAAAATAAGTTGCATTGTGTATGAAATTGATGTTCTCTGTAATGCGTAAACCGATTTTGTTTCTGGTGATTTCCCATGAAAGGTGACGTCAATACGAAGGTTTTTTTGTATAAATGGTCCTTGTATGTGTTTTGGTTCATGAATAATAGACATTTTAGTGAACTTTTTCAAAATACAGGTGTGAAAAAATACAGATGCGCACACATGGTGTATATGGGTAAATATTTGCAAGGGAAATTGGAAATAAATGGAATATTGGAATAATTTGGCAAGTCTCACTTTAATTTGCATTTGCGCGAAAAATATTGGCATACCCCCTTTACCACCTACAAATCAATAAAAATGCTATATTTAAGACGGGTTTGGACGTATTCGACTAAAATTTGGTAAACAAGTTCGTATGGTTACTGTCGGCAACTATACTAAAACTGGGCGTGGTCTAACTATATATACGCCCACTTTTTAGAAATCATTATTATTCCTGAGTTGTACATGTTTTGATAGTGAAACGTGATATGTAGATGCTATGGGCCCAAGATGCCATTATTATATATTTGAGCGAACATTAGACAAGGGGGAATTTGGTCACACAGGCCAAATTTATGATATCGAATTGCTTTGGAACTAAATGTCGTATGTAACTATGCAATAGACTCATAAACTACTCATCCGATTAGCATGAAAGTTTGTGTATAGAAGTTTTTTGGTACGATGCGTGTTTGTGGGCTATCAATTTTGATCCACTTCGAACACCAGAGGGCGCTGTAGTACAATTTTTTTAAAAAACCTCTCATGCGATTAGAATAAAAATTTGTATATGTATAGTAGTTCTCAGACACGATGAGTGTTTTGGCAGTATCTTCTTTGAACCACCTTGGACACCAGATGGTGCTGTAGCACAAATCGCATATTTTTAGTTGTTACATATGCAAATATTTACAAAATATAAAATATTTCTTAAATTTAGTGAAATTAAAAAATTTCAGTTATTTTGACATCAAAAACATGAACATATCTTGAAAACTATGAAAAATTTTACTACAACGATATATTTAATGCAACATCGTGCTCAAAAATGAGAAAAACAATCAGAAATATAATTTTGTGACTTTCGATTCAAATATCTCCGCTACTTTTTTATATACTTTGTTGAATTTTTTTTGTCTTAAAGCTTCATCAAAGTACTACAAAAACCTTATTGCAAAAATACCGTGAGTTGAGTATATATATTTTAAATATTTTTTTCAAAAATGTCTGAAATTATGGAGTTTTCCTCAAAAAAAGGCTCAATATTTATTTTTGTTGTAAAAATAATTTAAATTCAAATTCGCAAATTTTCAACTCTATTTTAAAGTTTTAACATTTATAAGCAAAAGTTATTTCAATTTTACGCAAAAATTAAAAACCATTTTTGTGATTCAAAAAGCAAGGCCTATCCCTTGATTTTTTCGAACAATACTTTTTTTCCAATATTGTGTTTTTATATTTTTGAAAAAAATAAACAAGCTAAAAAATTAATTTTTTAGAAAAAATTATCTTAGTATCTCTTACCACTCAAAAGTTATAGCCAATAATCTTTATCCAAAATACATATACAAAAAGCAAAACGCTGTCTGTGTGATGGCTGGAAACTCAAAAATTACTGAGCCGATAGAGCTGAAATTTTGGCAGTTCATTTTTTTCAAGTACGAGATGGTTTAAATTTCTGTCACACCCCCTTTTACCGCCCACAAATCTATAAAAATGCTATAATTCCTACGGTTTTCGTCGATTTGGCTTCATTTTGATAATTTAGTTTGTATGCTCCCTGTCGGCAACTGTACTAAAACTGGGTAATGTCCATCTACTAAAAAACTGGAATGGGCATTATATAAGTGGGTATGGCTCCGCCCATACACTTAAAATTTGTATTATCGAATAGCTTTTGAAATAAAAGTAGCAGTACTTACATACAAACTCAGAATGGAGTTACTATTTGGTGATCTCCTGCTCCTAGGAAACTGTAACGGGCAGTGGAAAATGACAGTGGTGTTCAACTATGAGTCTAAGAAAAGTTTTGAATACACCTATTATGTTCCCATATAGTTGCAGGGTGCAGCAACGCGCGCCGGGAAAAGGCTAGTATTAGAATACTTTTAGGGATTTCTCAAATTGATTTTTGATAAACACAGAAACAAAGTTGAGTTTAGTTGAGTTTCATCCTGCAAATTTGTACTGAAGAATTCAAGAGTTTATTTTGCTTTCAATGGCAAAAGTCAACTTTGTACTGGAAACTCAAACTAAACTCTCTGTATAAACATGGCATTAAACTCTTAATGAAGAAAGTTTCTGCATTTAATTTTTTTGTATAAATATACTTTTTTAATATTGCCCTTGCAATTTTTATGTTTCGCTTGATATACAACAATATCCCTAATATTACAGTTATTATTTCCTGTGAGTTCAAATGAAACTTTTAGACACCTTTACTCCCACGGCTCAATGTAAATTATTATAACTATACACTAAGGGAAATAACGTCTATTAACATTATCAACGCCGTATTAACATTTTATTTATACCACACACCTACACAAATATTCCATACAGCTGAAATAGCCGACAAGCAGGAAGAGCATCGCACTCTGTTCCTGCAGCTTATTTCTTGCAGTTGCAGGTTTCTTATATTTCTCGTTTAGTTTTTGTTGCAAGGATAATATAGCATGGATGTATGGCCAACATGATTTGTGAGTGCAATGGGTGATCGCATGATGAAACTATGTAGGGTGGAGTGACAACTCAATATTTTCTCACGAATATCTTGCACCGGTTGTCATTTATGTACTGAACACATTGACGACGACAAGCTGTCAAATTAGGAATAGTTCTATATCGACTACACGACATTGCGACATTAGACCAAATTCTCTCCATAAGAAATACATTTTAAAAAAATTTGACAGATGTCGTAATGTCGCTGTCATCGTCAATGTGTTTAGTGCATTACCTGCATATTTTTCTTCTTATTCTCTATCTTATGGATGGACACAGTAGAGAAAATAGGCTTATGGTTGGTGCAATATGAAGAAAATAATACTATAAAACCATTAATAACATATTCAATTTAAATATGTTTTTTTTTCAAATTCAATATTTTTATATAAATTTGTCTTTCAGTTTTATTTTCTAATAGTAAATATTTGAAAGATATTTAAAAAAAATTCGTGCATAATTTTAGTACATTTTTTATTAATTCTTTTTAAATATTTAAATATTTTATTTAATTAAGAAAGTATTTAAATAAATTTTAAATATTTACGAAGTTGATTTATGTAAATGCGTTATTGGTACAAAATTGACTCGCTTTTTGGATAAATTAAAAAGTTTTTGGATAAGCTTAATATTTCTTTCTCTAAGTGTAGAGATAATATCTCAACTCTATTTTCGAGAATTTAACAGGAGAAGGCTCTGATAATAGTGAGTACTCACTTCTGAGAAGAAATAATTAAATGATAGTCTGTGTAGATCAGTGTTGCCAGAGAGACGAACTGAAATGAACCACTATTTGGGAAAAAAATTACCATTTTTGTAGAAAATTTCCTTTTTCTTAAAATAAAAAAATTTTAGTTTAATGATTAACAACCGTTATCATTTTTTTGTAAGTGTACATGTTTTTATAAAGCAAAAAAACAAAAACATGAAAAAATAACAATTGTCCACTTCACACAGCGAAAAGCAACGCTGATCCAAAACCTGCTCTTATTCTGGACCATGATACAATTATACAAGATAGAAGTGACAGTTCTTTCGTCTTGCACCAACTAACACCAACTAAAAGTAATATAAATTAGAGAACGAAAAAAGTAAAAAAGAAAATAGAAAGTAAAATATACAGGCAAATTATAGTCGGTACAAGACACTCGTGAGAAAAAAGCCAGTTGTCACCCCTTCCTTGTTGGGGTGACAACTTGTACAATTGTATCATGTTCTAAACTAGTTCTCAGTCGATTTTTCCGAGAGAGGATCGCAAACTGACAACCGCTTTGGTTCTGTTCGGCCTCTTAAACTACTTGTGAATATATTCAGAGAGGAAACAGTGTTGCCTAATCTAATAACTCAAAAAATTAACAATTCCAAAGAAATTATTATTTTCGCAAAATTTACCACTCTTGGTCAAAAATTACCTTTTTTACCTCTACCCAAAAAATGAGTCAAAAATTACCTCAATTAGGGAAATTTACCTCAATTTGGCAACACTGGTGTAAATAAGAGATTTTAGAGATAATAGCTCTGACCAAGAATGATAGAAACAAGATTATGAGTTCCGCAGTCCCGTTATCTAATTCTCTTTTTCTCAATTGAGTGCATGACGTCACGGAGCGCTTCTTCCGTTCTCTATCTAACTAAGTTCTTATCTACTTATGACGCACCCTGTGTCAAGGTTAACCTTGATCTTAACTCATGCGCATCTACGAAAATTCCTAAAGCTCAAATTTGTTTTGAATATAAATAACTAGCATACCCGTTCCCAGCGTTGCTTGGGAGTATAAATATGATATGAAAACATATTTTCATATCTCTACAAAATATTGGTCTTATGGCAACACTGCAGCAGAAATTAACTGAGTGCAACTATCCACTCAAGATGGCAGCGCGGTGAGTTGTTGAATCTCACCTTTCTCGCTCAACAAAGAGCTTAAGCTATTGTTAGCTGTTATTTTGTGCTGCTTATATAATGGCAGCATGGATTAAAATGTATGAATTCTTAAATAATTAAATAAAAATTTATACCAAAAACGTAGTACCCAGTAGCAGGGTCGCTTATTATAGCAATTGAATAGTGAAAGAATTATTAAAATCGGTTCAGCATTTACCCCCCTGATTGAACGATGAAAATTCGAGAGACCCCTTTTATATAATAGTATATAGATAGATATAGATGAAAGGTCATATTCAAATTTAAGATTTCTGGGAGAGCTCGCTCATATTAAATGTTAAAGAAAAATATGGTTAGTTGTGTGTTTATGACAAAAACAACAAAGTTTTTCATAACAAATTTTCTCCACACCGTTTAGGTATACCATCAGTTAAACTAGCTGAACCCTAAAACGGAAGTGTGGAATAAGGGAGGAGTTAACAACAAAATAAAACACCCTCAACATGCTCTGATAGCGGTAAACCAGTTTTATCGAATTTTCGAAGATGCAGATAAGTTAAGGTTATGCTATAACCATATTCTTACGTTCTACGACAATTCCAATATCCTGCTTTAATCAATATGTTTTTGTATCACATATGATTCATAGACGTTTGTATATACAGTCAATGAGTCACATGTGACTCATAGATAGTGAACGTGTTAAGCTTCTTGAGGACATACATATTAACTGTTCTGAGTGGATATAAAAGTAGAAGATTCAGTCCTCTATCATTTGTATACAAGCTTTGAAAAACACGTTCTACACAATTTGATCAAAAAAAGCTTGGTCAAAGTCCTTTCAAGGGCTGAAATTACTAATTTGTATTTTTTTTTTAAACTTCCCGTATATAAGAAAAAAATTTCAAATAGATGAGACCTCCTCGTTTACTCCATTTGTAGCAATAAATTTAAGTTATTCCTATAGCCTCCATTTTCGAGCTTTTCGGATAATGCCCGATCATTTTTGAGAATTTTCGCATATTTTCGGTTACTTCAAGCTGACCCCTAGTATTTTTGGGTTCTTGGCTAATTCAACACTAAATTTATATTTGATTACAAAATGATTGCCATGATATTCAGAACAAATGGTTTTATCCGCTTTTTTGCAATTTTTTGGCCATTGATTGCTCCTTGTTGTTCCAGTTGTTGTTGCGTTGATTGTGTGGGTGTAAACCTCACAAATAACACAAGAAAATTAATGCGTATCATTTCTTAGGGCTTTAACTTGAAGCATTATTTGGGATCTGAACATTTCAAAATTACTGAACCGTTTATAATGGTCGAGATGGCATTATAAATAGTTCTAAATCACAAAATCAAAGTTAGTCCGAAACTACCCGGTTATTGGTTAATATATTACCCGATTAGCAAATATTTTCGAGGTTTCGAGTGCCCGGGTACCCGAAAAATGCTCGAAAAAAAAATTAGAGACCTAGTTATTTTTGATTTTAAGAACAAACCAGATTTTATTCAAGTGACGAAATGAAGTCCTCTTTATTTTTCAATTTCTCCATTTGATGACGTCAAAATGACATTTTCACGTCATCAATATATCAAAATCTTCAGAATTTCAATAATAATTACTTTATTGTTATTTAATTTGTGATTTTACACATGAGCATCGGTTTTTAAAACGTACTCTGAGTTTGAAATTTGGAAAAATGGTCGAAAGTTTTACATATCTCCCATACGACCAAGCCTAAGATAATTCTGCACTAGTTTTATTCCAAGTTCTTTAAATTTCTTGAAGTAGTTCATTCAAGAAATTTCGATCTGTAAGTCCTGGCATCGATTTTCCACTTTCTATGCTCTATTACTTCCTTTTTGGCATATTTTCAACTTTCATTACTCATAAAACTACCAAACTCACCTACAACATATTTACATATAGTAAAATAAGGATTTGTGACCAATAAAAACTTATAAATCTTAAAATATACCCAGCAAACATTATGACTCTTAAAAGACTCATATAAATGAGTTTTTATTGTCATAATGCGCTCAAAAAAGACTCTTTTATGAGTAAATTTTCATAGGTTGTAGGTTTCGAAATATGATTCATAATAATGACTGCTTTATGTCTCATTTTGGACTAAAAATTAAATATTCTTTTAAGACTCATATTTAATACTCTTTTAAGACTCATAATAAAGACTCTTTAAAGACTCATAATAAATACTCTTTAAGAACTCACATAAATTTGTCTTTTTGGACTCAAAATGAAGACTCTTTTAAGACTCATATTTGATACTCGTTTAAGACTCATAATTAAGACTCTTTTAGAACTCTTATATTCTTATACAAACTCTTATAAAAAATAACTTTTAGAACACTCGTATATAAGACTCTTTTATGAGGCCTTTTTATAATAACGCATATATCATGCAATATAAGTAAAATCGTTTTGTGAGTCTTTGTTATAAACAATCATAGTACCGTCTTATTAAAGTATTTTTGAAGAGTTTTTTTACGAGAACTTATAAAGCAAGCATAATAATGACTCTTTTAAGAGTCTTAGTTTTGAGCAATCATTTTACAATCATATCAAAGACTTCTTTAGGAGTCTTTTAATTGCATACTCATAAAACATGTATAAAAATTGTGTTCTTAGAGTCTTATTTTTTAGCAATCATTTTACAATCATATCAAAGACTCCTTGAGGATTCTTTTTATTGCGTCCTCATAAAAATACGCTTTTTAGAGTCATTTTTTTGAGGCACTCACAAAATGGTTGTAGGTAGTGTCTGAACATTTTATTTATAGTTTGTACTTAAAAATTTAAACTCTCCAAGTGATGTACGAAACTAAAGATAAAAAGCATGTTAGAAAGATTTAATTTCTTTTCTGCTCAATAGTTTACGCTGTTATATCAGGCTTTACTTGTAGGAATTAATTTTAACAAATAATCACAACTCAAAACTATGAAACCGATAAAACTAAAAACAAGCGTACACAACATATTTTAGTGCTATCCTTACTTTAATTTTATTGCATTTTTTTAGAACGGTTGGAGCAATCAGTGTGACAACCTGCTCCACTTGTGCAATCATTCAGGCACTCAAATAACCGTTTAAACAATGACTGGAGGGTCCATTAGCGTAATAAAGGATAATGGCACAATAATATTAATAAAAAAAAGCAAAAGCAACAATAACCTAACAGCAATAACAGCTACCAGTGTAATGCCCCACCTTAAACAATCCTAGTATTATTTTTTGCACTACTGTTGATGGCTTTGTCATGCCGGCAATCGAGCCTAACGCTACAAACGAAATATTTACCAAGCACTATAAGAGTCTTTTTATGACCCACCTTCTGCCATTCTGCCATTTAGGTGCCTTTGCACCAAGCAAGTCAAACATTTATCTTTATAGCAATATAGTGTATATACATAGATATATAGTATATAAATTGAAGCAGCCACTGACCACAACCAAAACATCCAAGCCTACCTACCTTACACGCCCTTACATGACACTCACTCAGTTTTAATTTGCTTCCTTCTTTATTGCAGGAACTCTTCGAATCGCAAATATCGGCGGCACATCAATGAGAATGCCATCGGTATACTGCGCAGTACACTGAAAAGTGGAGGCTTCGGCCCAGAAACACCGAATACAAGCAGCGGTCTCGGCGCTTCCTCAAAGGGTGGCCACATGAGTAAACTGGCTGCCGGCTATAGCCTACCCTTGGAGCACCCCGGTGGCGGTAGAGCCGTAGCTTTGGCTGCTGCCGCAGTTGATGCAGCGGCGCAGGAGAGAGAAGCAGCACGGCAGCGTGAGGCAGCTCAACAGCCTGAGGGCATGTATTCGCTCAGCCAGCTTAATATCGTGCTGACGGAACAACACATTGGCAACAATGGACGAGTGGAAATCACTTGTTTGTCCACAATACCATCGGCAGTTGGTCAGGGCGAGCAGTATGCCGACTACAAGACCTACTCAGTGAAGGGTAAGTGAGAGAGACATTCCAACAGGCAGGCAGGCCTGAGGGCGTTAATAATTTCTGGTAGGATATGTGAAAAATAATCCAATGTTTGTTGATATGATGATGAGCGCTTAACTTCTGGTAAGAGTTAATAAGTGTAGGTCAAGTTTTTGTTGTTGGCCATTAAATAGGGGATGTATTAAGCTGATTTGAAAATTATCTTTGTTTGAGGCTTTATTTTGAAGTACTTGGCTAAGTTTTATTAGTATGTTATATAAGGCACAATGTTTTGAATAAAAATTTTTTATTTCCAAAATGTCATTTTTTTTTTTAATAACCAGAGAGAGGCCTGCCTTACATTGGCATTCCAAGGATTAAGTTCCTTTGAGCTATTGGAGATGAGTCAGACCTTCCGTCACAACCCTTTTCACTTCAAGCACCACACTTAATTGAACATATTTTAAATTTATGCTTGATTTAGGAATTTTCGGGATTTGTTATTGTAGCCAAGTAGTAAACTTGTCTTAACATGTCAAGTTTTATGCGCATTTTAAGGAGTAGTGTTAAATTTTGTCTTAAAAGCAAAACTAAATATCTCAAAAGAAATTTCTCTATTCTAGAAGTAATGTCTCTGAACCTAAGAAGGTAAATATGTAAAATATTCAAAAATTTAATATTTTTTTTTGCTTAGAAGAGCTTTTAATCCATTAACTAAAAGGACTTGCAATTATTTTAATAATTCTCATGTCAACTTTTCATCATGAAAAAATATTTTTTGCCTACGATATTAATTATTATTCTTCTTTGCATGATAAAAATATAGCGGTTGGGAAATACAAATACAGCGAAGATAGGAAAAAACAATTAATCATTCAGAAAATGGAGAAAAAATCTAATTTTTGTATAAGTGAACAATATGAATGCTATTTTATAGTAAATTTTTACAAATTTTCATTATCATTATTTTGACGTCCTAAAGGCGATTTAACGCTAAAAAATAAGGTAAATTAAACAAATGTGGACGAATAAAATATTTCTGAACTATTTAAGAAGTAAAAATTATGATAACGTCAAATTATATAACGTTACTAGCTGATATACCCGGACTTATTTGACTAAAAAAAATTTAAAATCTTTATATTTACAGCTCTATTCTGCTTATTAACATAACAACGAATTGTAAAGAAGCTTTTGTTAGTGTTCTTGTTATGTTAAGTAAATTTTCGTATTCTGGCAAATCATTAACAATTTGAAAGCTCTAAAAAGCTGTTAAAGTTCACCACGCATGGTGAAAATGTAAATGCCTTATGCCATGTCTACACAGAGAGTTTTGTTTGAGTTTAGTTTGAGTTTAACCATAGCTATTCACACAGATATGCGTCGGAAGAATTGTGTTTAGTGTGATATTTCTTTGTTAACTTTTGTGTTCTCATGTTTTTTCGGCACATCCGCCACACTGACATCAATTCCATTTGAGGACAAGGCTGCATCCAATTTTTCCTTACACATGCGAGTTCTTCCTTGCGCTGCGCAATTTGGAGTTTTTATCGGCCCATACTAATATGAAAACCTCATCTTCTACTCTTACCCAAGTTCTTTCCTTCGCTTTTTTGTTAATTTTTTGCAAATAGTAAATTGCTCATTTTTAGAACAGCTGTTTTCGAACATTTCTCACCACAAAATTGCACAAGTTGCATCTGAACGTACCTTTTTATAAGAATATTAGCATACTTTTAGGGATTTCTCATATTGAGTTTTGTTAAACACAGAAACAAAGATGATTTTAGTTGAGTTTCATCCTGAAAATTTGTACTAGAGAACTCAAGAGTTTATTTTGCCTTCAGTATCAAAACTCAATTTTGCACTGGAAACTCAAACTAAACTCTCTATGAAGACATGGCATAAGATGCAAAATATTAAGAAATATATAATTTATTGATTTTTTTTCAATTTATTCAAGTTTCAAAATTAGTTTTTTTAAGTAGCCAAGCAATGTTCGAGTGTTTTGCAGTCTTTAAAATTTATTTTTCCTTTGATACTCTTCAGTATCAATGCTTAAAATCAGTAAGAAGTAAGAATTCATCCATTTTTATACCCCCACGTTTAAAAAACGTAAAAGGGTTATATTAGTTTTGTTACTCCGTTTGTAACGCCCATATAGCAAAGTGTATATATGCTTGGTCAGCTCCACCCCCCGAGTCGATTTAGCCATGTCCGTCTATCTGTCTGTCTGTCTGTGATCACGATTACAGCCGTAATTTTCAAACTATCATCACGAAATTCGATATTTCAGCTTTTATCTAAAAAATAAAGATCAAGTTCGAAAATGAGTCAAATCGGATGAAAACCACGCCTACTTCCCACATAAAGTGACTTTATCAAAAATGTAAAATCTCTTCAAATTCCACAAAAATTAAAAAAATTATTTTTTTATTGAAATTGCTTTTGATATTGATTATCAAATTAATATTAAAATCGAATTAATATATCTAAATATGTAAAACTAAATGTCAGTCTCATTTTTTGTTTGAACCTAGTGGATCTTATCAGCCAAAGTACATCGGATAAGGTTCGTTGCTATTGCTAAATATGATGTGACAAATGAGTAAAACACTTTTTTATAGAAAGTTACCTCCCAAAAGTTTTGTGCGAGATTTTATCATCAATTCTTAATAAGTGCGAAATTAACCCTTTAATACATTTTAAGTTTTGACTTATTTCTGGCATTTATGTTGAATTTTCAGCTTTGGTGTATTCAGAAACTTATAATAGAATTTTATGATAAACTTTTTTGTGGAACATTTTAACCCACTATATCCTGATTTTATTGGTTGACCTTTTTGTGACAAAAAGAAAAAAAGACCCATAAATTGAGAAGTTAGGGGATTAAAATGTTCCACAAAAATATTTCTCGTAGTATTTTACATAAATCCTCAGAACACATCCTATACCCAAAATGTAAGGATAACATGATTTCATATGCCGATTCACTATAAGACTGTTCAAAAAGGCGGAAAATTAAATTTCCCCTAAAATAAGACTCATACGTAAACTTTCAAAACGCCGATACACGTGTATTGTTTGTTTTTGTCCCCTCTACCAGAATCCATTGTCGGAACATTGTTATTTTGGAAAAAAATTGATTTTGTTGTTCAGTGTTGTTTAAACTATAGCTAGCATAGATACAAAAAATAGTTCGATTACGTTTAAGAACCTTGTCGTTATTAAATTTTTTGAGATACGTGTACTTTTTTGCAGGGTCGTAGTTGTAGAAAATAGTAGTAGAAAATAGTGATGGAAAATATTGCTAGAAAATAGTACTAGAATATAAAAGAAAATAGTAGCAGAAAATAGGTATCAAAAAAGAAGTACCGAATATAAGTAGATATAGAAGTATAAATAGTAGCAGAAAATAGTAGTAGAAAATAGTGGTGTATAATAATAGAACATAAATAGAAAACAGTAGTATTAAATAGTAGTAGAATATTCTATAGAAATAGTAAAATAGTACCATGAAGTGGTAGAAGAAAATAGTAGTATTACATAAAAGTAGTTACTTCTATATATATACACCATTTCCAATTGTAATTCAGAAATAAACGATTAAAATTCAGAAAACATCAATTAAAATTGAGAAATTACATTTGAAATTCAGAATTCAGAAACGGATCAATTCAACTTTAGAAACAATAATTTCTGAATTCAAGAAATCATTTCTGAATTTCAATTGATTCTTTTCTGAATTCTATATATTTTTTCTGAATTTCAGATGGAATTTCTTAATTTCAATTGATTTTTTCTGAATTTCAAATGGAATTTCTTAATTTTAATTGATCTTTTCTGAATTTAAAATGGAATTTCTGAATTCCAAATGATTTTTCTAATGATTTCAATTGGAATTTCTCAAATTTATCACTTTCAATTGACATTTTCTTAACTTCAAATGAAATTTCATAATTTCAATTGACCTTTACTGAATTACACTTGTAAAAGGTGTAGAAGAAGAAATAGCAGTAGAAAAAGTAGCAAATAAAAGAAATATCACTCAAGAAAAGAATATATTATCCACTACCACTACATGTGCGCCGCAAAATTGGCGGCCTCGGTAGTCGATTAGGTAGCGTGCTCGACTGCTACCCTAGAGGTCCCGGGTTCGATTCCCGGCCAGGCCTTCACATTTGCAATTTTCTATCCTCATTTCGAATCAACTGAAATGGAAAATTCATCAATATTTAAGACTTGAAGTTGATGGTAGAGAAGTTTGTGAATGAGATTGCCTTATGACTTGAATTGACTGAGGTAAAGGCATAACACTTGCCTCTGATTCAAATTCACATGTTTCTTTGGCTTTCCAGCACGCTTAGAACATCCTACACGTGTTTCACTTGATTGACCTGTCCTTCCCACTAATCTATTACCCCATTTTCTAACCAAGGCAGACTTATTTGAATAGATATTCCACATGAAATCCTTGGTTCAAAGCTAAAAAAAAAAAAAAATTGATATAATATCAATCAAATATAATTTTTTTAATCTGATCGAAAAATATCTTTATTTCTTATCTAAAAAATGTCAATAAAATACTACTTTTATTTCTGATCTGAAAAATATGGATTAATGATTGTTTAACCAACTTCAAAAAGAGAAGTTTTTCAAGTTCGTTGGTTTCTCTTTTTTTTTTTAAATGTATGTACATCGATAACTCCTAAAGCACTTGACCGATTTCCGTATTTTTTTGTCAACAGATAGAGACCATAAACACGGAGGTCCTTTTTTAAAAAGTGTGCGATATTCGACAAAGGGACGTGTCAGTATTACAAAAACACTTTATTTCAGTTCATATTGATACTAAGTACTGAAATGTACAGTAAAAATACAGGGGTACGTACAATTATTACAAATTACATTCAATAAAGTGGGCATTATTATAAAAATGGATGTCGCAATATTAGAATGACACTGTACTTCGAGTAATATTGACACTAGTGTACTGAAATTTTGTACAGGGGTAGACGCAATTATTTCAAAATACTGTCAAAAAGTGGGCGTTATTCAAAAAATGTGCGTGGCAATATTAGAAAAACGCTGTATTTTGAATAATATTGACACTATGGTAATAAAATTCGTTACAAGAATTGGTAAAACTATTAAAAAACACGATGAAATGAAGTGTGCGGAATACGACATAGTGTGCGGAATACGTGTCACTATAAGAAAAACACTGTATCTCAGATAATATTGACACTAGAGTACTAATATTTGGTACGCGGCTAGATGGGTAAGTGGGCAGGTAGAACCATTACAAAGGTGGGCGGGATTATACATAGGGTGTGGCACTTTAAGCAAACTACTGTGTATCGGTTAGTATTGATACTTAGGAACTGAAATTTGATTTCAGTTTCAGGCTAGGTAGTAGAATCATTATAAAGTACGATCAATAAAGTGAGCGGGATTCGAAAAAGGGCGTTACACTTTTATAAAAATTGTAAAGAGGTAGAAATTTAAAATAAGCAACAAACTTTCAGAAATCAATAAAGAAAATTTTTTTAGAAGAAATTTTCATACATGCAATTTTTCTTAAGAATATTATTAGGTACATACAATTTATCATATTATCTAAAAAGGAAGAAATAAAAACTTTTTAACAAAACAAAAAAAAAAAATAGAATTGGCTGTGTTGTGGACACACACGTAGGTTTTGACGTGACAGTTTTTTATACTCCTATTTCATGTCCAAACTCTTGTTTTAATCCATGACCATAACTTAATCTTAGAACAACTTAATGGTTGATGTTGATGTTGATGTTGATCTTGATGTTGATGTTAATGTTGATGTTGATGTTGATGATGTTGATGTTGATGTTGATGTTGATGTTGATGTTGATGTTGGTGTTGATGTTGATGTTCATGTTGATGTTGATGTTGATGTTGATGTTGGTGTTGGTGTTGGTGTTGGTGTTGGTGTTGGTGTTGGTGTTGGTGTTGGTGTTGGTGTTGGTGTTGGTGTTGGTGTTGGTGTTGGTGTTGGTGTTGGTGTTGGTGTTGATATTGATGTTGATGTTGGTGTTGCTTTTTCTATTGCTTTTTTTTTATTTGCTTTTCCTTGGTGTATGCACTTTGCCGTAGCTGCATGCAATTAATCCAGCAAAAGTGATACATACGCGTCACATTAGACGGTTCCCTGAGGAGCCGCATGATACAGCCAATTTTTTTTTTTTAAATTTTGTCATGTGGCCAAAAACCTCATCTTCATTTTCGTTCCTTAAAATTTACCGTTACGCCAATAGTCATAGAGTTAAAATTCCATGCAACATTTTTTCATGGTTGTAGCATTGTTACTACATTATGTGGTTGCCACCATGAAATCATGATGATAAGAATTTTTTTTGTAATTTATTTGTTAGGTGTAATAACACATCTGTGCTGTCGTAAAACAAAATTTACCGCAGCTCGTCTTCTCAGTGAGTAATAATTCCATGCAACGATATTGCATTTCTGTTACATATGCTGCTATATTCATGACCTGGTGACGTAAAGCCAAATATAAGTCCTTCATTTTCTCATTCAAAGATTTATCGTAGCTTATTTACTCATCGATTAAAAATTTAATGCAACGCCGTTGCATGAATGTTGCAATGTTGATCTTTGAACGGCTCTCTCTGTGTCCCCATGATTTCAGAAATTTTTTTGTCTAATTTTGTTGTGAGATCTTAGAATAGGCCTTTATTAGTGTTTCATATGTTTAATCCTAGCACTAATACTCAGCGAGTAATAATTCCATGTAACAAATTTGCAGTTGCGTTGCTTAAACAGCTTCCACCGCATCTCGATGACGTTTTGAATTTTTGTTATTGTTTTTAAAATGAAGTCAAGGAATTAACCTTTACGGTTGTACTATTGTTTTAGTCATAGCTCTTATACTCAGCGAGTAACAATTCAATGCAACGCCGATGAATTTTTAAAAATGCATTTTTCAACTTTTTTGGAAGCCTGTACGATAAAACGTAACTTCGTCACGTCAAAAATTAAAATAAAGTTATTAGTTTTTTTTTTCATTTCTTTCAACATAACCAAGAACTCATCAAAATTCAATGAAGCAAGGCAATGGAAAGGTAGAACTGTACCGTGTTCTTACGGAAATTAACTTAGTTGACAACAGAGTAGACTGTTTTAATTGTACCAAAAGCTGCCAAGTTAAGACATGCGAGGTCAGAAACTCACTTACGTACGTTCATAGTAGCTAAGAAGGCTACAGGTGGCAAGAACAAAATTTAGCTATTTTTAAGGCCATCATGTACGTTTTTTTTTTCATGCTTATTTTGTGATTTTTTCTTTATTTTCTTTTGGTTCCTGGTTTGATTTTCTATTCATTTCTCTTTATTTGTGTTCTATGTGGTAGATATTTTCACATTTCAATTAAATCCTTAACTAAAAATGTCAACAAAGTAAACAAGGATTACAACAAGTTGTTACAACTTTGAGTCCTCCGGCTGTCAATGTGCCTTTTAACATGTTGAACTTTGGGGCCAGGAGAAGTTCGAATAAATAAACCCTGTTGCTAAATGATTTAGTTTTGTAACGAGGATTTGATTTTTCGTTTTCTTGTAGTATTGTTGTTGTTATTATTTGAACCGTAGCCAGATGAAAAAATAACAAAAGAGATAAAAACAAACCACACATATGCACATAGACGGGATACGATAGAGTAGCCATTCCAAGGTTGAAAAGTTTTCAGTTTGAATGTATTTTTGTTTTTGTTTTTTTTGTGTTCGATGGTTGTTTATTTTCTTCCCCCTTTTTTATGTATTTTGTTCTTGCATATCTAATGATATTGACAACAAAAGGAAACGAGTACAAAAAACATGTCATGGGTTTTCAAATAAGAAATAAGCATGTCATTGGCGTATTTAAATTTTGTTTCTTATTCAAATTCATTTATACGCTCAAAAAAAAAAAAAAAAAAAAAAAAAATAAAAAATAGGTTATATTAAAAATAGAAACTTACATAAGTGAACAACCATTGCTAAGACAAACTGCCGCATCTCCAAGCCCTTTCAAGCAGTAACAACCGGCAAGACTGTAAATTTATATCTAACAATTTAAGACAATTTACAGGTTCTCAACTTCCCATACATTTAGGCCAGTAAACTACTTCCGTTGAACGAACGCACAGGCACGCAGACACAAACACACTAACAATTATACACAACATAATGTAAACAGCAAAATAAATTATCACTACACTGAATGTGAGAAATGTTAAGAATGTCGAATGGGGCGCTAACAAGTGGAAGTGTACACACACACAAACACACACACTGTTTTCCCGCCCAACGCCCACTCAGACATCATCACTCTTGGCAATAGCAGCTCTAAACAAACACAAATACATCGTGTGTCCTTAAAACATAATATCACACACACATACACCCATACTCGTACGCAACATAAACACCTACACAAAGTTTGTCTTATACATAGATAAGCGCAGTCACGGCTAGTTGTCAGTTGCTTGAAATTGTGTAGCTACTTTAAACACATACACAGCAACAACAACAACACCAACAACTACCACTTCTACTAAAACATCAACAACAACAAGTAACGCCGAACCTTAATGACCTCGCATTAAGATGGCAACACATTTTAAATGAACGCTAAGTGAAGCGAGCCAGCCACTGTGCGTCACTGAGTTTGGTTGCGTTGCGTTCTGCTGCTGCTAACGAGGAACATACACACATAGCTAGACAAGGCACATCGGAAGTTGAAAAATAAAAAAAAAAAATGGAAAAAAAAGCATTTAAGCAACATTTAAGGTGCTTACAACTACTTATGATGGCTTTGTGCTCAAATAAATTTGCATAAAAACGACACCTCCGGCTACGAGATATGCGCTAGTGACAGAGCACTTTGTATAACAATATCAGGTGGATTTTCTTTTTTCGTTTTTTTTTTTTTTAATTAAATCTTGTACTTCTTTTGTACTTTTACTGAATTAAGAAAATGTACATATTTTCCGTTTAATTTACACGCAATTGATATAAAACGTATTGTTAACTGTTACTCTTGAAATGTTCTAAACTTCAATGTGAAATTCTAAAAAAAAACATGTCTTCAAGAAGCTCTCAGAGTTCTTCATGTATATTTGAATATATATTTATTATGATAATATATACTTCGACAAGAATATATACTACAAACCTTATTTTAAACTTAATGGATAATTACGAAAAGTTCGATTTGATTTACAAATAATCACTTTGGAATGAGTATTAGGGCGTATCGAATTACAATTTTTTTTCGAATTTCACATTGTAAGGAAACATAAATTTAGGAAATTTATGCCTTACAGTTCCCAATAAATCACCGCTGCACAAAGGGCCCCGAAAACCACGAACCCGTCCTGCAACCCTAAACCGCACCTGGACAAGAACCCGCGAACCGCCCCTGTCCATAAAACACGCAGCTTGGCGACCCGCAAACAAACAATAACAACACATACAGCGAGCCAGTAGCCTGATCAAAACAGCACAACAACAACAAACGAAGAAATGTTTGTGATCCGCAAACCAACAATAACAACACATACAGCAAGCCAGTGGCCTGATCAATTGGCACAACAACAAAACAATATAACGAAGTCACAAGCAAAAACACACAAACAACATACATTCTATGCACCCACACGTGGCAATAACAAAACACATAGGGGTCATTAAACAGCGACTATGACAACAATAACATGCAAGGCAAAAGGTTGCCGCTATCTCTAGGCGAGAAAAATTCAAGGTCGAGATCAAATGGAAATTGGCGACACAAACAAGGTCCCGTTACCCTTTTTGGGGATAAAAGGAGCCAGCGAACCAACAGTGGGTCTCTTTTGAAGTCAACATTCGAACAACGCACATCGGTGAGTCAAGTGAACAAGTAACAGAGTGAACAAGTGACCCAGTTAACAAGTAACGAAGTGAACAAGTGTACAAGTGACTAAGCACGAGTGACTAAAGGCAGTAGTGAGACAGTGTTTCTTGTCGGCCCGAGTGGTTTCATATCGGACGGCCGGTCAAAAACATACCAGTGGCATCACGAAAGTTGTTTTTTCTGTCGACCCGAGTGGTTTCATACCGGACGGTCTGCTCTAAAAGCATCCAAGTCGATCGCCCACTTAGGTTCAGACCATAATTTTGTACAAGGACAACGACCAAGCTTACACCTGGCCCGAGTGGTTCTATACCGGACGGCCCATCGCAAATACTCAGAGGACAGACAAACGAACGGAATTCACGGATCCTATTTCAAAGGACTTCGAGGGAGATCAGGAGCAACGGCGATTATTTAGTAAATGAATAATAAAATGTGAAATGATTTTTTCTTTTGTGAACACGTACATTTGAAATAAAGACTTAAATAGTGAAGTTGAATGAACCCTTGTATTTATAATTTAAAAACTACGGAAATAAATTTTTTGTACGAACCCCGGCTATCCGGCGAGCTAACCCCGGCTACAAAGTTCGTTACAACATTCTAAGAGGTCTCAAAAGTTGCATGGGTTGTCAAAATCACCCAAAAAAATTTTAAGGAAAAAAAAGGATGTCTTCCTGCCCCGCAAGGACAAAGTTGTTTTTTGACGAAAACAGTAAAAAATAACGACCTTAGAATGCTTTGACTTTGATAAAAAAAACTACGTATGTCTTAAAGCAAAAGTAAATATAGGCTTAAACTAACAATATATTGGTAAACACGATGCCACTTACGATTCTTATCCACAGTGTCCTGTGTGAAGGATATTCGAAGCAAAAGTTGAAATCGAGATAGCACAGAACTTTTGATTGTTACCCAATAGTCTAAATTTTGGTGGTATTGATTACACTGCTAACGTATTCCTTAAAGTTGCCGAATTAATAATTAGCATCATTTTTGCATATGCATTTTCCTATTTTTGGGAAATGTTTACTTGAATGCAATTTTTTAACTTTTTCAAAAAAATGAATATAAGATTTTATATCTCGGGTACAAGAAATGGTACCGAAGAAACTTTGCTCAATTTGGATTCTTCAAATATTTCTTAACAACACCCTGTCTAAAAGTTTTAATTTAAAATACCAACTTAAGGCCACAATTTTATTTTCTACTTGTTCAACCCCAACTTTTGAGACCTCTTAGAATACGATCTAAATTTTTCGATACATATGTGTACCCTAATGTACATATCGCTGGTTTTCTTCAATAACGTTATAACTCAAAAAATCGATTTTTTAGTAAACGTATTTTAAGTTTTTAACAGTTAACAACCCTGCAGGATTGAATATATTTGCTGAATTTGCTGACATTACAAGCTTATGACCAGTGTTGCCAGATGGTCCGATATATCGGATTTGTTACGATTTTCAGCATTGGATACGATGATCCGATATTTGGCCAAAATGCCTCAAAATGTTACGATTTTATGAAAAATATATCCGACGTCCGATTTCACATATATGTATTTCTTTATGTATATGAAATGAAAAAAATTTCAAATAAAAAACATGGTGCCAACTTTGAAGCATTATTTTTAATTAAAAATCATTGGTAGCACTTCTGATCACGAATGTCAACATAAAGAATGACAATTACATTCGCTGCATTGCTTTCAAAACTTTTCTTTGTGTTTGAATTATTTACTGTTATATTTGTGCTAAACTGTGTCGTGGGTGAACATATATCTCTTATTTGGATATGGATAAATTTCTGATTAAAAAGTAAAAAAATTAGTTAATTATTGTTGCAAAATAAATGCACGAGCTGAATAATAATTTCTACTATTCTGTTAAGGTATAAGTAGTTTGTACTAGTGTTGCCAGATTGAGGTAAATTTCCCTAATTGGGGTAATTTTTGACTAATTTTTTGGGCAGAGGTAAAAAAGGTAATTTTTGACCAAAAGTGGTAAATTTAGCGGAAATAATAATTTTTTTAGACTTGTTAATTTTTCGAGTTATTGGCAGTACTGTTACCTCACTGAACATACTCACAAGTAGTTTAACATTCTTGTGAATCATCCTGTGTAACAAAAAAAGAAAATCTGAATTGTCCATCTTTAGTTGCTGAACAAAGACCCCTTTTACATTGGTCAAAAATTGAAAGCAATTTTTCGAGTTTGCAGGCTAATTGCGGCGAATTGGCTGCGAAGAATGAAAAATAATAATTGACGGTATGCTTATGTTGAATCGCCAACTTTTTGGGTTGAAAAGAGAACCAATGCAAAAGGGGTAAAAGCAACAAGTGAATTAAATTCAAAAATAGCGGAACAAAATAGCCGCTAAGTCCCGTTTATACACGTCAAGAGTTGACGGTTAGCTTGTTGATGAGAGATAAATGTATGTATACTAACAAAAAATTATAACGGTTGTTAATCATTTAAAAATTTTTTATTTTTTTTTTATTTTGGGAAAAGGTAAATTTTCTCCGTAAGTGGTAAATTTTTTCCGAAATAGTTGTCAATTTCAGTTCGTCTCTCTGGCAACACTGGTTTGTACCTCAAATTATGCAGCGCAAATTTTCTAATTTTGTATGTTTGTATTTAGTATTACATTGCTTAAAGAAATGGATTCTGTAGAATATGTTATTTATTTAAATAAATAAACCTTAACAGATCGATTCTGGGCGTTACCGGTAACAGCAATATTGTTACCGAAACTTGTTATTGGTCTTAGAGATTGGTATTCTGTGCACTCGGTAACGCTTTCAACAGTCGTAAACTCACCTCATTGAAATGAAGCTCTCTCTTTTGTGTGGTGGAATATGAACAATGGAAAGTGAGAAGTAAATTTATATAATTAATTGCATTATGTTAACTTTTTATATAATATTTGTTTTTCTTGGCAGGAAATATGCACTACGCCGGGGCAGCTGCGGTGTTATCTATATTTAATTTATATATTAATTTTATGTAAATTAATATTACACAGTGAATTGTTATAAATTTTTATTCATCGAAAAGTGCTGAAGAAACAGCAACAGTGAATTTGACATAGTTTTTTATTTCTATTTGCTCCGATTTCGATTTGAGGATTTTAAAATTAAATTAATTACTCAAAATACTAGCACTTTTTTAAATGCAAGCTAAACAATGTCTTCTGTTTTGCTTGTTACCACCTAAAGAGATGGTAACAATATTCACCAGTAACGCTTGGTCGCAGAATACCAACAGAGTGTTCAAGTTACTAAAAGGTGAATTTCTACGGTAACAAGATTAATGTTACCGCAACACTGCCAGTTTTTTCCTGGCAACACTGCTTATGACAATATACAGTGAACGTCAAAACAAAGTGTACACCTTATGTTTTAATACTTTTTACTCTATTTCAATATTTTTAAAAGCAATTTTATAAAAAATTTTAGTATTTTTGGAATTAATAATTTATGCTCTTATTATGTACTAACTATACTAAAAATATTAATTATTTTACAACAAATTTTCACATAATTCAAAAATATAAAATACTCCATTTTCTTCGAGTCAAAACAAAGTGTACACTTAAAATAAGAAAACATAACTTCAGTACAATTATTAATATTTTTTTTTTTGTTTTCCTCGAGCTGAAATTATAGCTTTCAACCGCCTTGGAATTGATTCCACAAATTATGTTGTTAGATTTGATGTGTTTGTGATTTGATAAGTTGAATATTCATAAGTTGAATATTCGTGTGTCCTATATCTCTAACGCTTTTGATAGCTGTGTGCCTATGCGCACTGTGTCGGTTGACAATAAGTCTTGTCCATGGTCCACCACGTCTGTTAAATCTACTATTAGAAAAAGAAATAAGCTTTATTGTATTTATTTGGAAAAGGGTTCGTACTGATGTAAGCTTGGCGCAATATAAGCTTGCACGTAATGTAGCAGTATCAGTAATTAGGCACTCTAAACAAATTTTTTTTCGTCGAAAATTGAATTGTTCACTACCAACAAAATTACTATGGAAGAATGTCCGTAGTCTTGGAGTTTGTAGTAAAGATGACCGAAAGTGCACGATTGATCCCAATGTTCTTAACAACTTCTTCCTTGATATTCCTTCAAGTGGTAATTCTAATTTTCAATGTAGTTTTCGTCAGTTTCGTGATGTGAATAAGTTTTCATTTTTAAATGTGTATGAAAATGATGTGCTATTGTCAATTATGAAAATTAAGTCATATGCTATTGGTGACGATGGAATTTCGCTTAGATTTATAAAAATTATTTTACCATACATTATAAGTCCACTGACACACATACTAAATCATTGTTTAACTACTTCATGTTTCCCTATTTCATGGAAAATAGCGACTGTGATACCAATTGCAAAAAACTCTAATCCAACTACCATGAAAGACTATAGGCCCATTAGTATCCTGTCATCGCTCTCCAAGATTTGTGAATCAATAATGGCTAAACAAATAAACGAACACTTAGTATAATTCAACCTTCTCTCACCATATCAATCCGGTTTTAGATCTGGGCACATCTGTACCACTGCAATGCTTAAAGTTCTAGATGACATTCGAGTTCCGTATGATGCTGGACATGTTACTATCCTCTGTCTCTTGGACTTCTCTAAAGCGTTTGATTGCGTCAACCATGATTTATTAGTTCGGAAGCTTAAACTACTTTTTGGTTTTGATAATAGTGCTCTTTCATTAATAACCAATTATCTTGCAGGAAGAACGCAAAGGGTTAAGGTTGGCAATATATTTTCTAACTATAAGAGTATTAAGTCTGGTGTTCCTCAGGGTTCAATTCTTGGGCCCCTCCTCTTTAGTGTTTTTATTAATGACATATTTAGCGTTTGTAAGGATATGATGATGCATGGCTATGCTGATGATATTCAGCTTTACTTTTCTAATCGCGTTGGACTGGTTGAGGACTTATGTTGTAGGCTTAATGAAGATTTATATGCTATTGCTAGGTGGTTATATTGTAATGATCTCTATCTAAATGCTAGCAAATCCTATATTCTGCCAATATTTAGAAATCAACTCGACCTCCTTGAAATTCCGCCTATTTATCTCAATGCAAATCGTCTCCAACTAGTTGAGAAGATTAAAAATCTTGGTTTTTATATCAATTCAAAACTATCATCCTCTGATCATGTTAATTATATAATTAAAAAAGTGTACTATACATTACGCTGCCTACGCCTATCTGCTTCTTTTGTTCCTATTGAGATAAAAAAAAAATTTGTTATTCAACTAATAGTACCTTTGATTACTTATTCTGAATTAGTTTATAGTAAACTTGATTATCATTCTGCTCACAAAATTCAAGTTGCGTTTAATGATGCTACGAGATATGTTTATGGTTTGAGACGATATGATCACATTTCAGTTAGGAGCAAGGAAATTTTAGGTTGCAGTATAATTAACTACTTATATGCTAGGAATTGTCTCTTTTTGTATAAGTTGGTACATCATAGAACTCCATCATATCTGGTTCAAAAAATACGATTCAGAGCATCGACTAGAACAAGCAACTTGATAATTCCAAATCATACTTGCTTACAATCAAAACGAATGTTTTTCATTAACGCCATTAAACTCTGGAATTCATTGCCGCATAATTTGAAATCTATCGTCAGTACGAATATATTTAAACTCTCTGTTCACTCATTCTTCTCGAACTCATAATTTTAATCTTTTTCTAGCTCACTTTACTCTTGAGAAATCCTTTTCTTTCTAATTTATTTTCTTAGCTATATATTTAGATTATTGTATGTAAGTTGGAATTTTTTTTTTTGTTATAAGGTTTTCATATTATGATTTTAATGATATGATGAGTTTGATATAATTTGTTGATTTTTATATGTTGCTTATAATAATACTTAATACTTTATCTTTTAATCTATTTTAGCTTTAAGTTTTTTAATATCAACTGTTGATGATTTATACTTTACTGTTGTACGCTAAAAGATAACATAAAATCTTACTGTACTTATTAAAATGAAATAAATGAATTTGAATTTGATATTTTGTGCCATTCTTCAAGTTAAACGGCTTTCAGCGAGTCCTTGCTGGACATCGTCCTCTTTCTTATTTGCCTATCTAGATGTTTCCACAAATATTCTATCGGGTTGAGGTCCGGTGGGTGATCCAGCTGTTTTGGAGTTTTGCCCAGCAGCCAGTCTACACTACCTTGGCTGTATGTTTCGTATCGTTTTCCTGCTGAAACATCTATAAGCGATCCAGTCCTAATTTGTTAACACTGGCCGGAAAATATTAAAGTAATCGAACTTATTCATTGTACTGTCAATAAACGTTTAATTTCCTACTCCGTTTCCCTTCATATACTCACACACCATCACCGAGCCCCCACCATGCTTTATTGTAGAAGTAATATTTTGCTCCTTGAACTCCTGAATTTTGCTTCTCCATATTTTTTGTAGATTTTTTCTTTCCAAAAATTTCGAATATGCTTTCGTCACTGAAAACTATGTTTTTCCAAAATTAAATTTCATTATTTTTATACTTTTTAGCAAAATCCAATTGCTTTTTCTGATATAAACGGCTTTTTTCGAGAGACTCTTCCAAATAGACCACTTGCATTTAATGCACGTCTTATTGTTCTGGCCTAACTGGTATTTGTCAATGAATTTCTTGATGGTATTATGATCTCTATCAAAAATTAAAGCTATTTCGCTACAAGTAATTTTCCTGCTTTATAGAATTTTATGACTTATTCCCGTGATTCAATAGAAGTTTAAATACGCATTTTAAAAATGTTTTCTTACAACTTACTTCCTCACTTTACCAAAGGCGAATGATGCAGAAATATTAACTTACATCATAATTAATCAATTTGAGAGAGATGCCGTTAGATTTGTTTAAAATATTTGAAATTGCTAAGCTTACTATGCAGGTGTACACTTTGTTTTAACGCGATAAATATGGACTTTTTTTTGTTTTTATTAAATATTTTGTTGTTGTGGTAAATTATTTGCAAGATTTTATACTTATATTAAGAGAGACTGAAAAGAATTCAAAACATAATAAATTTTGGGACTAATCACAGTGTAGAAGACTTATATCAGCCATTCCAAATTAAACGCATCAAAAAAACGTATATTTTATAAAAATATAAAAAAACAAAATTATTTTTTTTTAAGTTTCTTCACTTCAAGGTCAAATTTGGAAAGTCATAAAAATAGGATTTTTCCCCACTTTAAAAATTGAAAAAAAATATTTCTCTATAGAGATCATTGGCCTGAGGTCAGTACTTACCTTGCACGGTTCTAGTACTTACCTTCCAGACCTCAGTTCCTACTATCCTAATGTGCCACCCTAATATAAAAAAAATAAAGCTCTTAAAATATCATTAATCTTTTGGTCAGAAAGTATATCGATATTTCCAGCAGATCTATTTTTAAAAAACTTTTGAAAATTTTTTGCAGAACGTAGGGCTCCCTTTTTTCATTTTCATCATATCATCGGTATTAAAAGTCTGATCATATTGAATGACATATCGATGCTTTTATCTGAAAGAGACCAATTATTTTTTCTCCAAAATAAAAAAAAAAAATATCTGGAGGGTAAGAACTATAACGGTGCACCTAGAAGTCATATTGGTTTCCTTGAGACAAAAACATTGATATACCAAACTTTAAAATCCGACTGTAAACACCAGAGATATGAAGAAATAAATATGTCAATCGCGATCCCTACGTTCGGTCAAAAAAATTTTTTTTTCGGAATTGTCTTGCAAAAACGCGTCAAACTCGCTGGTATACGGCGCACTTTTTTTTTTGAGGTACAGTCTAATGTACATAGTATGGTTGTATGGAAGTAGTATGGTAGGTGGACGTTTAAAAAATATTAAATAAATTATTAAAATAGAATGAAAAATAACACCCTCGAGATTTTTGGCAGATGGAAAGGTAATAAAATGAACTTTCTGAAAGTAATTTTTTTCAATTTTTAAAGTGGGGAAAAATCCTATTTTTATGACTTCCAAAATTTGACCTTGAAGTGAAGAAACTTATAAAAAAATAATTTTGTTTTTTTATATTTTTATATTTTCATAAAAAAACACTATTTATTGTCTTTTCGAAAACACCTCAAACGTGAAAATCGAGTTAGTTTTGTTGAATATATGATTTTTCAAGAGTAAGGCAATTTCACTTTTTCTCCCATTTTGACGAAATTTGAATGTTACGTAAAAACTTTAAAAAAATTGTAAAAAGTTTTTTACTCAAATTAGTGTTTTTATTTCATAAGAAGATTCAGTTCTGAAAGTTTGAGCAACATCGGAGGTGGTCAACCCATATGAGTGATACGTTCAAAATGGAATGGCTGATATGTGGTATAACTCGTGTACAAAAAAGTGTACACTTTGGTTTGACGCGCACTGTATATTATAATAAAAAAGAAGAACTCTTTAACAATAAGGACTGATAGCCCCGTACTAAGTTAAAACCTATCATTGTTTTGAGTTATGACGTTCTTGCTGCAAAAAAGCAAGAACGTCAAAGGTATTATAAGTACAAATATGACATTATTGCTGAAAAAAATTTCTCATTTTGTAAATTATTTTCTAATTATGAAGTATTCATAAGAGAACAACAAATTTATTTTACTTTAAAGTTACAAATGCTATTATATATTCGAAGACATAAAATGAATTCATTACACAAATGCAGAAATTTAAAAATGTTACATTAAAATAATTTGTTACTAAATTACAGCGTGTCACAAATTTTCATAAAAAGCTTTATAAAAAGAAGGTATTAGTTTTTTTTAGTCGATCTTGAAGATCTTCTCTTTTGCGTTGTGGCAGTTCAGGATTTATATGGAAAGCACTTTTTAATTTCGCTATATTTTTACTCTTCCTTTTTATAATTATTGCCTCCTCATAATCCTCGGCAGTGTAAGAGGTTTTTAAAAATATTGAGTTTGGCGATACTCGGCTTACTTTTACATCTGAAAGCTTGCAAGCGGACATAGTTAACGGCCCAATTTTAATTGCCAGTGTATTTAAGTTGTAAAAGTCCTCAAAGCATAGCTCACGAACCTGAAAAGGATCGCCTCTTTTTTTCGCTGAGCGGATGATTGATACAAAACTCTCTGTAGTATATGTGGGACCACTTTTGAGCATTCGTTTAACAGTCCTCTCTATTAAGGAATGAACCGTATCACATTCATTTTGAGTATGACCTTTAATGAGATATTTGTGTGTGATTGACTTTATTCCTAACTATCGTACGGCATAAAAATAAAAAGTGACCATAAACTTATTTTTCTGTTGCCCAGCACAATTATCAGAATAAAAAAAATCACTTCAGCATCATCAGTTTTAGATAAGGTCGTAAGGTATTGTAGTACGCACGTACCGAGTTCATTTACTCCACGGTGTCCATTAGCTTCATCCCAAACAAAGCTCTTTATCTTTTCGGAAATAATATGCGTTATTGCTTAGACGTGGAGGTCTAGTTCCTCTAGTGCAAATATAACGATATCTAGGCTCAATTATTTCCATGCAGTTTGCGATAAATTGCCTTTGTCGTTCAATATTTCCTAGTTCCCAGAACGAATTAAAAAGATGTGTTCCTTCATTTTCATTGAAGTGTGTTTTCGGAACATGAAGCTTTTATCTGCCTTGCTTCTCGAATTTTTTTATTCATTGAGTGAAATTCATATGCTTTCCCGCTATTTCGTTTATGTTTGACTATGTTCCTTTTTCAGTCCTGAGGATTTTTACGCCTTTTATAACCTTTACTAGTGGGACTCGGAACAAAGCCTTCACCATATAACAAAGTGACCTGATTTTACTCAACTATAAATTGTTCATTCGACTTCGGGACATCAGCAAGCGGATCCTGGCTCTCAAAAGTAAACTCTGTAGAATCTTGGAAAACTGTCCTCAACATTTACATTGTTTTAAACGTTGCTTGTCTTGGTAATACCTTCATCGCTGTCGGTGACATCCTTGCTAGAATATAAGTTTCTAATATTACGTATAATAATAACGGAATTCTTGCTTAAAACCTGCACAACAATTTTTGTCAGTGCAGAGAGCAAAAGAGCTACAAAACAAGCACAAAAGTCGAAGATTGTAGAAGTACGCGTGTGAACACCACTGCTATAAAACATAACCGCAATATATCCAATGGCGTCCGTGGCGTAGTTGGTTAAAGTGCGTGGCCGCTATGTCAAAGAACTTTGGAAACCCAGGTTCGAACCCCAGCAGCAACAAAAAATTATTTGAATTAAAATAATTTTTCTGTACGGCCGCCACCTCTCTGCAGACAATGGCAAACCTCAGAGAGTAATCAAAATGCCATGTAAAGCTTCTTGAGAACGAGAACTTTCCGTTCATCGCCGTTCGGAGTCGGCGTTAAGCATGTAGGTCCGGTTCTCGGTCAATTGTGTACAAACTTAATAACACGCACAACACAATTGATCATAAGAAGCTAGTTCAAAGTCCTTTCAAGGGCTGAAATGGTCAGTTATTTTTAATATTTCCAATATCCTCTCTCATTTTTGCTAGTTTTTTTTTAATTTTTTTTTTTTTTTTTTTTTGGTGTGTCAAAACTTTCTTGGTTATTTAAATACCATTTAGGCAGAAATGGGCTAAACAGTTTATTAACAAAAGTGTAAGATTTAATTCTCACTTTTTCTCCTACACTCTTCATAATATCTCCCAGTGCTCTTTCTTTTTCATCGACGCATTGCGCCATTTGGGCAGACTTAACTCACTAACACAATTAGCATTACGACTTTTTCATTCATTTAATCTTCTCAGTGAAACCCATTTTTTCCCAAGAATTGTTGCCAACTAGCATTCGACGAGTTTTGCCAGAGTTCTTCAAGGGATTTCAACATTTAACTTTAGTGCTGCTTTCCTTTACTTTAAGTTTTTTCATATCATCCTTCTTTGAATTATTTTTCTTTTTTTCGTTTTTCTCTACACTCTGTTGTTTTAGTCTGTTTAATATAACGTTTCGGCCAATTATTTTCGTCCATGAGCTCCCAGTTAGTGTCAATCTAATTCGTTTCGAACCATTCCACAGAATTTTCTAAATATTGTTTTTTTTTCTTCTCTGTTTTTCTTTGTGCTTTCAGTCGAAATCGAGCGACCGGAAATGACCTCCACATCCACAACAGCGCCAAGCATAGGAATGGCGGCATTGGGCAATGGTGGAGGTGGCGTTGGCGGGGATATAACAGCGTCAGCTACGAGCCTGCAAAGTGCATCGCAGCATTCATGGTTGCCACTGGGACGCGTTCTGCTGAGCTGTTCGACGGTTCTGCTGCTTCAACTGCTTCTGCTGCTCAAATATTAGAGGGCCGGAATAGAGTGGTGCTACCACACCCACACGCCTACGCCCACCGAGCACAGGTAACAATTTTCGTTGTTGGCATTGTTTTTGTACAGCAAAGAATAAAATTAAAAAACTCAAAATAAAAAAAAAAAAATAAAAAAAATAAAAATTAAAAAAAACAAAACACACAAACGCCGAGTACCTTAGAAGAATAACAACAGCAAAGCAAGAAAAGAATAGGAAATAAAAAGTCGTGCAGCAAGGAGCAGTTAAGTCTGCACGCGCAAGAAACAGTAAAAAACCAAAGGTGTGCACACTGAAAAAACAAAAAAAAAAAGAAAAGAACAACAACAAAGTAAAAGAAGCAAACAACAAAACCAAAAACTTTGAAAAGGATTAAAAATAAGCATGTTTATGAAAAGGTAAGAAAAACTTTTCTATAAAAAAATAACAAAAAAAAAAAACCGGCGAGGAGGAAAGCAACTGAAAGCAAAAATGAACAAATAGAACACAAAAATGAATAAAAAAAAAGAACAAAACACAAAAACAAACTCAACAATGTTTTTTGCGTTTAAGTGAAAGTAAAACAATAATTTTTTATTAACAACAAATTAGCTACAAAAGTACAGAAAAAGTAGTGTATTGAAATAAGAGAAACAACTAAAAAAAAAAAACGAGAAAAAACAAATTATGAATTATGTTGTATGTAAATAACAGCTGAAGAGAGATAACATAATGTCACAACAGCAAGTTTGTAGAACTAGTCAGTAGGGTAGCAGGAAAAAAAAAATTAAGGTAGCTTCTTAGAGCAAAAAACGAAAATATTGGGAAAAAAACAAAAATTTTCCTGAAAATAGGACACTAAATATTTTTTGTAATTTTGGTCATTTAAGACAACAGCTACAATAAAAACAACAACAGGAATAACAGTAACTAAAATAATATTGAGCTTAAAACAAAAAACAAATAGCAGCAAGTAAACGAGAAACGAGTATCTTGGAGTTTATATTGAAAAAATAAATGTCCATCGAACTCATACTAACTTGCTCGTCATTGCTGCCACCTGTCGCAAAACTTGTATTGTGAGCTTTAGCAAAATAATCCCATTTTTGGAATAGAACAGTTTAGAAAATATGAGTTGTAACTTGAGTTAAACAAAAAAAACTTATAACCTTGGTGTAGCTGAGCAAGAATATTAATTAAGACAGCATTTTTTGAGTCCTGTCAAGTCCCGTACCGCTTAGTACTTTGAGTATTTATTGAAAGTGAACATTTTGGTGAAGTCATTTTGAAGAATTCCCCTAAGTTTTAATGTGAACACAATTATTTCGCAACACCAGGCCTATAGAAAAGTCACTGAAACATAAAACAGATGGCGTCACAATCGCACACCTAAGCATTGCTTGTTAACCATTATTGTTTGTGTTATATTTTTAGTAAGGAAATAATAGAGGTATTCACAATGTGGTGTATTTGTGGTAAATATGTTAAAAATTTACAACACTAAGAATGAGATTGTGAACATACCTTTTGTTAATTTGTTAATTATTTACAATCAGCTGATTTTGCTAACGTTTGTTATAAAACCAACAAGATGCCGAAAAATTTCGGGTGTTCCAAAAGAAATTGAAGGTTCATTTCGGCTTCTTCGCTGGTTCACTTTTACTGGCTTTTTCTCTTTTATAGTAATTTTTTCATAATTTATATTTATTTTTATAATTTTCCATGTTCAATTCATCCTATATTATTGTTAAAATAAGTCAAGGTAGAAAATAAACTTATTTTCATCAATAACTTGACTTAGAGCGCGCACTAAATTCTCCGTTTTATTGTTTTTGCCAAGCAATAACCACAAATACATCATAAATATAACGGTTTACAGTGTGGTAAGTATTGTATTTTGTAGTTGCTTACATTTTGTTTGTGTAATTTACCACAGAAACCATATTTACCACAAATACAGAATACAAGACTAAACACATCACATTGTGAATACCCTTAATGTTTAATTAAGACGCGAAATTCACTTGTTTATAAAAATCTTGGAGAATACTTGCTTTTGATATGGATATCAAAATAGAATTGATCGAAATATCAGACTGAAATTTAAATGTGTTGTAGTTAAAGATACAAATATTACATGGCATTTGAGATTGTGGGGGACACGCGTTTTATTTTCCAGGGATAACTTACTTTACCCTTGTAGAGATTTTAAAAAAAAAATTATGCAATAAATACGCAATGAATAACAGTATATTTTGAGTAATGTCATATGAGAAGAATAAGCTCTCATATTTATGATCTTTAATGATGAATATGAGAGAAAAAAACTGTAAATTGTGACAAGCGAAATTCAGAATGATATAGGAATAATAATAATAATAATAAAAAAAAAGACTAAACCATGCCCAAAAAATGTTGCTTTTGAAATTCTGAATTTACAGAATGGAATATTTTTATAATTCCTGATTAAAAATTGTGCATGGAACATTGAGGTAGTTGAAAATGTGTTTTCTTCTATGAAATAGCGTTGAATTTTATGAGAAGATTTTTGCAAAAACAAATAAAAGAATCACATTCAAGAAACCACATAGTTTTCGATATAGATATCTGAAATACAATTTTTTTTGGTCGATATATCATCCAAATAACAGCTGAGAAGACATGTAGCAACGGTGGGCAAATGCTGCCCTTTGCTAGGTGTGTGCCTCTCTTTTTTTTACTTTTTAGAAGTGTTCATATTATCAAATTTTTTGTTCAACTGTTGGTCTAACCTATGAAATTTTATAAAAAATATCAAAATTTTTTATATATCGACAAATTTCATGGATTTTTATGTTTTTCTATTGTTTGACTAACGATTTGACAAAAAATTTAATAATGTGCACGCTGTGTTTCCTTACCGGTCGTGCTCTTCAATTATGTTCTACTTTTTCTCCGTTCGCAGTTGACTAATCAGCATCTGACATAAGTGTTGCCAACGGCTTTAACCAATATAAAACCAAATTTTAAAATCTTGGCCAGAGATTTGTTTTGAAACTCATTTTTATAATGTTACATATGTTACGTTAAAAACCTTGAAATGAATTTTTTTTTCTATTCGTTTTTATTTTTTTCAAACACGTATGGCTCTTTGGAAAGTATTGAAAATCTTAATTTGGCTCATTTTGGCATTACTCGTGCGCACCCCTTATATGTCAATTTAGATATCAACAAGAGCCGTCAACTTAAATAAAAAAAAATGCTATATTTTTATGAAAGGATTTGATATTTTATTTTAATCTAAAGTAAAAAAACTCTGAAGTTAGTAATGGAACACAATATCTGCCAAATGTCCGCCGCGGCTGTTCTCGCATATGACCCTTCTCTTGATGAAAATTTCATTAAAATTTCGCATAATTGCGACTGTATCTCGCGAATAACAGGTCTAATATTGTCTTTTAGTGCTTGAATATTTGCTGGAGCAATGGCGTAGAATTTATCTTTAATGGTATAAAGCTGCACGATTTAGGCGGCCAATCAAAGTCTCCATTTCGAGAAATCACACGTCCAGAAAATTTTTCACTCAATAAAGCCATTATTTAACCAGCTGTATGGCATGTGGCGCCGTCCTGTTTAAAATAAACATCGTCCACATTCATAGCATCAATTTCAGTTCAAAAAAGTCAGTTAACATCGTTCGGTAACGCATTCATTTGCTGAAACAGTCGCACCAGCATCATTTTCGAAAAAAAACGGCCCAATAACACCACCACTCCAAAAACCGCACCAAACTGTCGCTTGTTGTGGATGGAGAGGTTGTATGACCATTTATATTGGGTTTTCGGAGCCCCAGATGCGACAGATTTGCTTATTCACTTAGCCAAGCAGATGAAAAGGAGCCTCATCACTCAGAATAATATTGTTTGAGAAATGCATTTCCAGCTCATGCATTTCTAACACCCAATCAGCGAATGTACGGCGTTTTCCACAGTCTAAACAACAAAAGCGAACATGTTAGCGTCATCACTATCGACGGCAACCTACTTTGTTGCTTTTTGCAAGTGCAAAGAATGTGTTGATAAAAAAAATCCCAAAAACAAAATACATACGCGACAAGCATGCAAAGCAGAACACGAGATCGTCTGAATTTCTATTCCACAAACAAAACACATACCACAACAACAATGCTGTCTGTTTGATGGTCGCGCTGCACAGCTTGTGCGTTTCCAAGAATGATAGAAACAAAATTACGCGTTCCGCAGTCCCATTATTTAATGCTCTTTTTCTCAATTGAGTGAATGACGTCATGCAGCGCTTCTGCTTAACAAAAATGAATGCAAATGTGCGATCACTTAGGCAAGCAATATGTGAGTTTTATTTAATTGTAATAATTGGGCCACCTTTGTGATTAGGCCTGGTCTAAAGCTTCAATTCTTGTGTCAACTGCAACTGTAGGGTAATAGGAGTCACTTAAGCGAGAAATGAAATAAAATATGAATTTATGATCAAATATTTATTGCAACCGCCTAAACATCAAGTTTACTTATCTAGCTAATAACTAAGACAAGTTTTAAAGACTTAAGTAATCAACTTTGGCAATTATAACAGTTAAAAAAAAAAACAGATTTGTCTCTCATTGCACCGACGTGGAGGCAATGGTGGTCAGCCTGTGGTCAGATATCGTAAACGTAACCTTCGTCTGAGTTCCACCCAGTGCCGTCCACGTAAGCCCATGATGCACACGAAGTACATCTGTACCACAGCTCATTGTCTCTCCTCAAAAATCGTTGCATATTAGGCATCTGATCTCCGCATCTTCGCCGTCGTCGTCTACATGATCCTGGCATAAGTGGTTAGTACCAACATCTGACACTGAACTATCGTTTAATTCTTGAAGTATCTGCCGCTTTGCCTTTTCAGGGTTCTTTTTTTGTACTTTAATCTTCTTTCCCTGGCTTTTAACTTTTGTAAAGTCCCCTGCCTCTCATTTCCCACAACTGTACTTACGAGTAAAAAAATTGAAATAAAAAAACCTATAAAATACTGACGCAATCTAAAGTAAACATAAATATTATTGAACATCTAACTAAATACGTGTAAAAGTTTTGATCGAATTTTGTAAAAGAGAGTGCACACTTACCGTTTATTTCACTTCGACGAAAAATTACATCAGCGAGTCACAAAAACAAAACATTTTTGTTTCTTTGCAGCGCGGGCGGGTAATATGCGCGAGTCGTTTAACACAATGTCTTGTGGCACAGAGTGCGGTGGGGAAGTAGTTAACGCGACGCTCGAGTGTACAGTTTTGTGTATATATAGGTGACTCTCATTACACGCTGTCTACCATTGCCCTATTCACACCCTTAATTTTAAACTATTTTGAATAACATAGAAGAATATAACCAAAAATAAGAAACATTTGAATCCAAAGTAGGACTTAAAATTATAAAAGCTTAAATTTACCAGTTCCACAAAAAAGTTAAAAAATAGTTATTTAATAATCCTTCTGATCTCATCCGGATTTGAATCTGCATTCATTTAGTTCAAACAAAAACGCTCAACATGTTTGGCTAACAAATCCATGAATCGTTTTCCATGAATTGCTTATACACCTACATACTATATACATATGTACAATACAGCTCTTAGAAGAACACATAACCTTTTTACATTTTATCTTTCTAATAAAACAAATTTTCCGTTTGAAATTATGTAATCCCAGCATTGTATTTCAATGCTTATTTCTAAAACTCTAAAAAAAAACACCCCTTATATAGGCGAATATATGGTATCACTGTGTGAAACACTAAATTCAAATTAATTCGCTTTGCCAACTCAACTCACTCGTTTTCTGGAATCGAGTTGTAAGTTCTGCCCAACGTTCGTCATTTTTATTTGACTGGTAGGTCATTACTTTGACTTTCATAATTACTTTTATTACTACTTTTTTTTATTTTGACTTTTATTATTTTGTTATTACATTATCAATTAAGCAAAAAAGTTTTTATTTCAGAGGAAGCTTCATTCGTTCATATTAATTTATAAATTTTCCGAATAGAATGTTTCGTGGAAAAACCTCAGTGGATTTGTTTAGCTTGAAATGCATGTGCAAAATTGTTAGTGTTATACTTACTACACCATCACTTGATTTCTGGAATTATATCCAATTTAGAGTATATTTCGTGGTATTTTTTATTTTATCTGTTACAACATTATAGGAAACAACTATAAGAGTTCAATTCCATTGCAGGAATTCATCGTGTTTATTTACTAAATAATGATGTATATTCATAACTCGAACATCCCATTTGAATTGGAAAATATTGTTAAAATCAAAACCATTGCCACAAGTCCCTCCTTTTTCAGCTTAAATAACCTTCTTCTGCATTATTAAATCTTTTTCGTACTTACTTCAAGTAAAATTCGAGCAATAGAGAGTAATTTGATTGTCTGTCATAAAGTACGGAATTTTGTTATAAAGTACGGAAACGACTTCAAGTAAGTTCCAAGCACAACAGCTGTTATTTAACAATTGAAATTAAATAAAAATTGAAATTTCTTGTTGGCCTATTTAAAAAAATGGAAAACTTAAAGAAGACGCAAGAGAATTTTTGCTTATTTTATATTTAATTTTATTAATTTGCTAACCAATTGCAAACATTTTTTTCACAACATAACACAACACAACACAACACAACACAACACAACACAACACAACACAACACAACACAACACAACACAACACAACACAACACAACACAACACAACACAACACAACACAACACAACACAACACAGCACAACACAACACAACACAACACAACACAACACAACACAACACAACACAACACAACACAACACAACACAACACAACACAACACAACACAACACAACACAACACAACACAACACAACACAACACAACACAACACAACACAACACAACACAACACAACACAACACAACACAACACAACACAACACAACACAACACAACACAACACAACACAACACAACACAACACAACACAACACAACACAACACAACACAACACAACACAGCACAAGACAAGACAACACAACACAACGCAACACAACACAACACAACACAACACAACACAACACAACACAACACAACACAACACAACACAACACAACACAACACAACACAACACAACACAACACAACACAGCACAAGACAAGACAACACAACACAACACAACACAACACAATAATTTCGTTTCATCATTTTGACAATCAGCTGTTTGAAGCTCGAGATTTGTGCTCGAAGAAATTTTTCAATTATAGTTCGAGTAACATTTTGTTTGCTCTTCTTCTCTCTTCTAATTATTGTCAACATTGTCATCATATTTAGTCTGCTATCTTATCCGAAAACTATTGAGTTGACTTCATACTGCATTTTGAAATTTACTCAGTTTTCTCAATTAGTCAATACGAACATCCTGATCTGTTCATATATAAAGGGTGATTTTTTAAGCGTTTTGTTTTTAAAAATTGAAAACAAAATAGAAAATTTGCAATAGTAAATTAAATATTTATTTGGAACGATACATCAATGCCTGCCTTTTACTTTGTAAAGATTATTTCATGTAAATGTTGCCCGCGGCTATACCTGAGGTGGGCATTATTTTTAAAAAAGAACGGTCCGCCGGTTCACAAACCATACCAAATAGTGCATTTTTCACACCAAGGGCAGCTCTTGAACTGCTTCTGGCTGCTCTTCAGATCAAATTCAGCAATTCTATTTGTTGAGGTACCAATTGAGCTAAAAATGAGCTTCATCACTGAAAAAAATTTTTCAATAAAAAATTTAATCTTCAACCAATTTTTCTAAGGCCTTTTCACCAAACAAACGACGTTGTGGTAAGTCACCCAGCTTCAGTCTTGCACCAGCTGTATTTTGTAGTGTTTCGAGGTCCTTACGTAAAATATTCCAGTTGGTCGAATAACACAAGCCCAATTGTTCAGAACGGCGATGAATTGACATATCGGGATCTTCATTGACACTGCCTGATACAGCAGCCAATAAAATAGAACAACTGGTTGATGTCAAACAGCAAAAAAACAAAATTCTTTGATGTTTGGCAACTGATTGATAAAATGGTTGAAAATCTAGAAATCTAGTACCAACAGACGACTTGTTTTCAACAACCAGCAACGAGTTTATCAACCAGTTTTGCGACAAGAAATAAAAACCCTTCATTTATCTTAAGACCCAACCAAGTTATGCGTAAGCGAACAAAAGTATCACAGAGAAGTAAACGAAAAGTGTGCTTAAGTTCAAACAAAACTCGAAAAACACTTCTCAATTTTCAATAAAAATCACAGTATGTATGAAAAAAATTAAAATGAATCATCAATTCAATGAAATTGACATAAAAAAATATTTTGTTTTTTGCTGATAAGAGCTGCCAACAGTTTTGATAAAACATTAAGTTTGTTAAGCTCAAAAAAAGCTTCATTTTGCAGTGATAACTCATGAGGTTTGCTTAGTTTTTCTTAACTATAAATTGAAAAAAAAAATATAAATGATTTTTATTAATATTTCGGTGAAAAATATAATAAAAAGAAAATTAAAATTATTTAAAATACCGGTTGCAAACCTATTCTGCTTAGCAAACTACGGAGTCGAACGCTCTCTCTCAAGTTCAGCAAAGTAAACGAAAATTGAGAAACTGGAAAGCTTACGCAAAACTTTTGCGACTGTATATAAAGCCGCACAAGTTTTGCTCTCTTGCTTTTGAAAGAAATAGCGAGTGGGCAAGATAACAATATTTTTGTCTATTGTGCGAGAATAGGATAGACACATATTCAGTGGCAAGAACCAATTTTGAATGTTCGGCGAAGTTGCTAGTTGTCTCTGATTTTTTTTTCTTGCAAGGAGCTACACCAACAAAAATTTCTGGTATATTAAAATAAAACTGATTTCAACTAAACAAGAATCTTGTTGATCATGGTATAATAATACATGGTAATTGACAACTGCTTATTTTCTCTTCAACAGGAAAACATAAACTGTCAAAAACAGCTTTTTGTGGAAATACATCAGCAGCTGCTGTGGTTGTTGTTTTTTTCACTTCAACGTTTTCAACATTGCTTGTGTTTTCAATGGCGGATTTTGAGCGCTCTCTTTTTGAGTATATTTTTTGACTGTATATGATTTCCCAAGCAACTGTCAATGCTACCTTGTATTATTATACCATGATTGTTGATAAGCAACCGTCAAGAAATCTTGTCAATACAAAGATTTGAACATTTTAAAACTATTATATGGTTGCTATAACGAGAATAATTTTTTATTTATAACATATTCTGAAATATTGAAATATTTATTTAAATTTTCTGATATAGTTAATTATCAACAAGGTTTTTTTGGTGCAGTTGCGTTGAAACAAGAAGTTGATAGCAAATATTTGATCGAAACAAACGACGAGCGAATTGAGAGAAACGTCAAAAACAATGCATTAAAAATGCAGTTCGTCTCACATTTTTTTCTCTCCAATTCGTACTATATGCGTACTCACTCACATCAATTGAATCTATGGATTAGTAGTATTTGAACTGCTCTATTTTTATTTTTAATGACAAAAAATGAGCCAAAATTGAATGAAGTATCATACTTCCATTACGCATAACTTGGTTGACCATTCGATCACTTTAATTGTTCATATTGAAATTTAAAAGCAAGAATTGAGAAAAATATCAATTATGATGCAATTTTAAACTGATTTATCAACAAAAAGATAAATTTAGGATTCATTTGCGTGGATATTAAAAAAAAAACATTTAAAAAAGTAATTTAGGTTTCCCTTTAAAATTCATTTCTGAACAAAAAGATGTCAAATATGTACTTTTTTTAAATGCGTTTTTGTTTTTTTTTTTTTTCAAAAAATACATAGTTCCAAAATGTTGGGACACAGTATTTTCCCTTGAATTTTTTGTTATAGTTTTGTTTATTCAATTCTTTATTTGTGAAACGTGTGAACAAAACTGACTTAACAATAACAAGATAACATATATTTATAGCTTAAATTACTAAGCCAGCGAAAGCGTTTTGTAAGCTCGCTGACTAGGCGGTGTCATGAATAAGGGTAAAGAACTGCAGGTGCAATGAACTGCTAATCTAGTTCGATCAGCTTGAGTCACAACGTATTACATAGTTTTGTCAGCTTGAGTTCGGTCAGCTTGGCTCACAATGTATCGCATGTCACATTGGGCCGATGACCGACTCCAATCAGCTTGAGTCATATTGTAGCGCGATATATTTAATATTATTATCAATCGTTGAACCTTTATCCATGACACCTCCCCTTTTTGGGAAAAAAAAAAACTTTATATAATTTGAAGAAGAATAAAGATTTTTTTTTTTTTGAATTGAGTTGAAGTTATAATTTATAAGGCATATGTTGATATTTCTTAAAGTTACTTAATTATAAAATTATTAACTACTGCTAATTGTATAAGATAGTATGGTTTTTTTTTTTTTTTTTTTTTAGATTGGTAAATATTTTTTTTTTTTAGAGATATCGGCCGATATTACTTATATTTTCTAGTGTTCTTATTCAAAAATATTCTTAAACTCAACTTTTATTAGATTTATGTTTATGTTTACTTACTAATAATAAAATTTGAATTAGGCTAATTTTAATCTATTTTTATGAACTATTATAATTTTTTGCTTTGTGTCGATTTTGCAATTTTTGACATAAGATTTCACGTCTGAAATCATATTTTTCCAAAAATATTGTCGTTTTAGTTTAGATAGTAGTCGGGTGACTCCTGGGTGGCCTCCAAATACAGGGTCATCATGATTCTTTTGTAATATTTCAATCTTTTGTGATGGTGAAGTAATTTCAATGATTTTTGGTGTTATTGCAAGTGTTACCTTTTTTAATTTCTTGTTGCCTATCTTCTTGAATTCCTCGACGTCGACGTATTTAAATAATTTATCATTAATCGCGATTTTAATATTCTTAAAGTTTGCATTGCCAACTACTGTTTCAAGTTTGGGAAAAAATTGATCTAGTTCAATCTTCCCATAAGCAATAAAATCTTTAACATTTATTTCACATACCTTCTTTTTTTCCATGGAATAAAATTAGGTTAGAGGAATCATTTAATTTTTCATTATTTTTTTCATTTTTGGTGCACCTTTTTGTTATAAGTTTTAGGCATGGTAACTTTTTTTACTTCGTGTGTCGTTATAGAGGTATACACATTTTGTTTTGTATAAAGTTTATACTCACTGCGTTATCAGTGTCTGCATTTAGATCTACAAATTTTGTAACTACCTCGTTGACATTAGTAAAATTTCCTGCTCTCATTAAGAGTTTTACTTCTGGTGAACGAGCGTTTTTTACGATAGATTTCACAGCTACTTGTGTAGCATAGTTTTGAGCTATTTGAGGACTAAGTCCATCTGAAAGATATGCATTTTGCAATTGTGATGTTAATTGCTCTATTTCTTTTGCATACTCGTTTGTGTTTTTTAAATTTTGTTTGGTGTTAAGCAATTTTGCAGCTGCTGATTGTGCTGATTCACTTTTGATTTCTCGTTTTAACGTAGCTTTTATGGCTGAAATTGTTCTTTCATTACTTACGGCAGTTTGTGCTACGCCAGATAGTTTGGTTTTAATAAGCGAAATAGCTATTAATTCGTGTTCTCCTTTAATAGATTCTATAAGGTCTAGTGCGTTTAGAAATTTAACTAAATGTTCTTGCCTGCCATCGAAATCTGGCAGTAGCTTTGATGCTAAACCAAGAAATTCCGCTGGAGTCATATTTCTTTTTTCTTTAGCTGTATTAACCGATGACATTGAATTGTCTGCTTGGGGTATTATACTTTCGTCGTCGGTTTTTGATGGAGTTTCTAAATCTGATTCTGGTTCTGATCCCGAGTCAGGGTCAGATTTTTCTTGAAATTTAAAGTTTACATTTATGGTTTCTGTTGGTGATTTGGGTATTTTTTCAGATATATCTAATCTCTTAAATAAAACTTCTAATCGCGTTTTAAGCGTTTGGCAAAATGTTTCTATTTCAACCTTATGCTGTGCGGTTAAAAATTTGTATACTGTACTTAAAAGAGTTGCTATTTCGTTATGCTTTAGTACTAATAACTTGATATGCTTTGTTTGAGTTGATTGTGAGGGAAGATTTGACTTGTTCAAACATTTAAATGATTTGTCAAAAACCAACTTAATTTCTTTTAGTTTTGCATTTAATTCTTCCCATTTAATCGACATTGATTTTGATTAACAAAGAATAGAAAAATTCAAATAAGGGATTTATTTAGTTAATAAACATGATTAATTTTTTTTTTTTTTTTTTATATGCTTTTTTTTTTTAACTTTTGTTTTTTTTTAATGTTATTTACTATAATAAAAAAAAGTTACTTCCTACACTTCGTCCTCAGAAGTAAATTTTTTTTTTTTTTTTTTTTTTCGTTTTAAAATTTTGTTATAATTGGTGTAGAATTTTATAATCATAATTAATTCATAAATGCATTGCATCATATGTGCAAATTTACATACAAATTTCATAATTATTCTAAATCACATTTCCTGTATTCTTAACCAATAAAATAAAAATAAAAAGAAAATATACTTAAATAAACGGCAGACGATGAGTCGGGTACTTTACGTTCTCAGATGCAGATTCAGATGCTGGTGTTTGATGTCCGCAAATTGCATATATGAAGTTGATAATTTTGGTGTTTTCATCCCCCATTCCCATTCGTTGGGGGGTGTTGGGCCTTCAGCTTTAAGGCACTCTCTTCTTTATACACTCGGTGTTTCTATTTGTCTTACGCGTCGGCTTAAATAGTTTTTAAAAAAACGTATAAATTATCATTATTGACACTAATATTGCTAACAGTGCTATTAATTGCCATGTATTTTGTTTGCTGTTGCTATCACTTTTGTTCTGTATTTGTTGAGTTTCACTTACTTGAAAGTGTCTTTCAACGTATTTTTCGAGCTTATTTTGCTCCACCTCTTGTCCAACTTCATATCCTGATATTGCTATCAGAATTGCACTTAGCACTTTGTTCCACCAGGACATAGTAAATAATTTTTCACTTCTCTTTTTTTATATTTTACACTTTCTGTTGCTTATTGTTTTATGGATAAGTAACCACCACATGTTTATTATTAACAAATGTTGTTCTGTTTTTATTTTATATTTTTTTTTCACTCTTTTTCTCTTAAATGTCAATAAATTTTCCCGCACTGTAGATTGTAGTTACTTTTACTCCGCTATGAATTTTATTTTTT
The DNA here is from genome assembly GCA_943735915.1 of Pherbina coryleti. NCBI lineage: Eukaryota > Metazoa > Arthropoda > Insecta > Diptera > Sciomyzidae > Pherbina > Pherbina coryleti. Next base: position 52,035,828 of record OX030949.1, on the reverse strand, counting down.
TTTGGTTTACCCGCTCGACGTACTAAACTCGTTTTTAGTTCTAGCCAACTCCTGGAATCTTCTGATTCCAGGACTGGCAGGATCTCCATGTTATAGTTTTGTTTATTCAATTCTTTATTTGTGAAACGTGTGAACAAAACTGACTTAACAATAACAAGATAACATATATTTATAGCTTAAATTACTAAGCCAGCGAAAGCGTTTTGTAAGCTCGCTGACTAGGCGGTGTCATGAATAAGGGTAAAGAACTGCAGGTGCAATGAACTGCTAATCTAGTTCGATCAGCTTGAGTCACAACGTATTACATAGTTTTGTCAGCTTGAGTTCGGTCAGCTTGGCTCACAATGTATCGCATGTCACATTGGGCCGATGACCGACTCCAATCAGCTTGAGTCATATTGTAGCGCGATATATTTAATATTATTATCAATCGTTGAACCTTTATCCATGACATTTTCCTTCTTTTGAAACAAAAAATAAAAAAAAAATTATTTTATTTTTGTAAGTTTTACGTAAGGCACGAAACTCCAGTTCAAAAAACTAAACTTTTTAAAAGAAAAAATTTCAACTCAAAAACCTTCGCAAAACGCTCACTTATTACCAAACCGACAAGCTGTAAACTCAGTGGTAAATATATCAAGTGGAAAAAACGGAAAACTGTTGAAATATTTTTAATGCGATATTTTCCATAAACCTTATTAAAATTTTAGGACAAAAATACAATCCTTGTGGGAAACAGAAAACTTTTAAGGCATTTTCAGGAATCACTCCTTGATAGTCAGCCCAGCATATAAGGGATTTCATGGTTTTTCCAACTCTCAAATGCTCTATTATATTGAGACTAATTTTTGAGCTCAAGACCAAGTATATTAATGAAGAAAACAACAACAACAACTCTGTATAAGGCAAATCATACCTCAGACTAGACAGCTGTTTCCTTGTCCTATACTTGCGTCTTCTCAAGATTTTAATAAATCAATTTCATAACATTGTAATCAAAATTTATAATGATCGTAGATAGATGATATCATGGAGAAATAGTCAGGAAAAATATTTGTTTTTTTTAAATCTATTTTTTATAATTACATTCTACTCAAAATTATTAAAAAACAAAAAAGCAAATCTTCAGTGTTATTTAATTATTCCTACTGTTGCAAGCTCAGACCAATTTAAGAAAAGCAAGTCTAAATAGTACTTAAAGAGTGCAAATTAAGGAAAAACTAAAAAAAAAAGACCTTAAAAATAATACAATAACTTAACCTACCCTGCTGTAAAAAATTAATGATTTTTATGTTTAAATAAAGCTTAAAATAAACGAATAACAAGCAACTGAAATGTATTAAATTCAATATTTTTCGATGTGTATCTATCTCTATGGCTATCTAAGTGAAAAAACCCATAATAATTGTAAAAATATTGCTAAAATATTAAGAGGTCAAATGATATATATATATATATTTAGCTGTCTACTATACATAAACAAAAACAAAGATGAATATTTTTATGTAGTGTAAAAAAAAAGAAAACAAACCAAGAAGCTTAAGAAAAACAATCAACGTTTTAAACAAACAAAACAAAAATGTTTGAAATCATCGTAACGCAAAAGTTGTAAAGTTGTAATATATATATAAAAAAAACACAAAAAAATATTTATTGTAGGCTTTTTTGTAAAATAATGCTTAGAAATGAAATTCTTAGGGAAGCGCATGGATGACTTGGATATAAGAGATTTGGTGAGATCCTTCTTGTATTGGATATATATATAGGAGTATTCACGATGTGCTAAATTTGTAAGATATTTATGAAAAGTATGCAACATAAAATCAGGAGTATGAACAAATTCGTAGTTAATTCTTGAATTAATTTGTTTTAATGTTACCAAAGAATATTTTCTAGTTAAAAAAGAACTTAGTTTTAAAAATTTCATGCTGTTCAAATACAAAAAATAGGAACAATAGGATTTTTTTGTTGAATATTTGAAAAGTTCGGTATTTAAAACTTAATGGAGCATAATCAGTGTAAAAAAAAGTCAAGTTCTAAAGGTTCCAAAATTATGCTCTACACAAAAAAGTATGTATTATGGTAGTTTTAGATGGAAAAGTCAGAGTTACCCCTTTAATTTAACTTCAAAGATGAGCTCAAAAAGTGGTTTGCTATGTTAAAAAATGTAAATGTAAAAAAAAAATATTCAGTTTCAAATAAATTTGTAAAAGTTTATTTGTCAAAGTAGATTTTTTCTTAGCTTGTATTTTTTCAATGGCTTGTATTTATCTATGGTAGGCGAAAAAAAAAATTGGGATTCAAAACAAAAATATTTTGTTTTTTTAAACGACTTTTATTTATGACGACTTTTTGTATTTTATTTTTGGCAAATGTCAAAAAATGACTTCAAATATCTCACTTATAGCAAATGAATAAAATAAGAATAATACATCGTGAATACCCTTTTTATTTTTATTCAACCTTTATTTTTTTATTTCAACAACCTTTATTTATACCTTTGTCATTATTTTTGCATATTAACGTGTTAAAACATTTGTGTTTTATTTGTAAATATTTTTAACTTTAAAAAGCATATAAAGGATACCCTTGCATTTTTTGGCGAACAATCAAATAATGCTTTCAAATGTGTACCTTTTAGATTTATTAAAAGATAATAGCAAATTGCATTTTTTTGAAAATGTACTATTTCTCAGAAAACAACAATTAGTCAGATCATAATTAGTTTCAATCTGATAAAACAAACCGTGTAAATGAATTTACATTTCATTGGAATTGACAATTCCCAGAAGAATTTCAGTTTGTCACTAAGTATTTTTGCCCTTTTTACAAACATTATTTTGCAAAGGTCTCACTGATTTGCAATAAATATTCAAAGACTTCTTTGGAAAAGAGTTATGCATAATTTATATTTCACATTGTCACTCCCTTTATACAAATTCTTGTTTATAATTATCATTAGCAGCTACACAAATCAAGTTCTTTAGAATTGTAGAGTTGCCGTCATCAGAATTGACATTTCAGTGTATTTGAAGAAGTTTTCATTTTCGGATTGAACCATCTATATTTTATGTATAAATAATTTATAGGTATTATTTGTTTGAGTAATTTTTCTATTTGAATAAGGGTTTTGATGACATTGAAGGGTGTCCTTTACTTAGCAAAAACTAATGAGCTTAATATATTTTGTGGTATTTTATAACAATTAGAAGAGAAAATTCTTGGCGCTGCTTTTCTCAATTGACTCGCAAATTAAATTGTGAAAGACACTTCTATCAGG